>NW_006537688.1:37161-47463 GCF_000186305.1 Python bivittatus | reverse complement strand
GGCTGGGGAATTCTGGGAGTTGAAGTCCACACATCTTAAAGTTGCTGAGGTTGAGAAAAACTGGGTTAGAGTAACACAAGCTTGAAAGCCTGCAGGTTTCTCTGTGCCCCCTCTTATACCCAGCAGACTCAAGGTGGGATTATCTGGAGTTTCTTTCTCAGGCCCTCTTCTTGCCCAGGACAGAGTTCTCTCTTGAATTGTCCCTGCAAACCTTCTTCAAGGTTATCTCCGCATTCCCCGACACTCAGGAATGACCCATGAAACCTTAGCATAGGTAGAGACGTTGCACGATTGTCTCTGAGTGAGGAAGGGAGCAAAAAAAAGGCCAGAGCGGTGACTCGTGCAGAGATTATTAGCAACTCCGCCAGCTTTCTTAGAGCCTGAAGAGCTACAGGCAACAGAGTGAGAGGCAACAGACCAAGAACTTCAGGGAAAATTAACAGGAATTACCAAGATCATTTGGATATTATGTTTTGCCCCCACTCCCCAAATATTTGGGTTGCCTCCTGTCAGCCTCTCCTAAGACAAAGAATCTCATAAAAATGAGGGTCTTTGTTCAGTTCTCAGGGAAGAATGAAACTCTGAAGGACAACTGAGGAACATCTCAGATAAATACGCTCTTTGTTGGAGTTGCAACTGTCTTCCAACGCAATTTTTTTTCTTTAATTATCTGTTAAAAAATATATCACAACTCCAGCCTGCTCTCTACCCTCAGACCGGATCAATATCTTTTCCTTTCTTATTTTCCTCAGTGTCTTTTTACTTTATTCATTGTCGCTTGGACACGCTGCACGGACTGTTGCTGCTCGCGAAGCTCCTCATCTAACCTCTGATGGAACTGATTCAATTCATCCTTGAGCAAAAAAAAGAGAAAGAGAGAGGGGAAAAAAAAAAGATTTCAGTCTGGCTTCAAATGCAACCTTATTCTGACTTTAGGTGGCTGTTGTTCTCTTGGTTTTGTGACGTGCTGCTTCTGTTATTGTTTCAGAAACATAACAGCACAAAACAACGGAAACCGCTCTGCCCGGGGAGCTTCTGCTATGGGGCATTCTGGAAGGGCCACAGATCACCGCCAGGCAAAAGGCTTCAAAAGGCCCGCTCTTGGACTTTGTCCGGGGTGGAAGACGAACGGAGATGGGCCGCGTCTCAACAATCTTCCTGCTGCTAGAAACCCCCTGCCCCTTTTTTTCCCTTCCGCCTGTTTCACACGCCTCAGGCTCCCCTGAATGAAAAGCAGGAGATAAATCTATTTCATGAACTGAATAGGTTGCCTTTCTGACAAAGCCAGCATTGGGGAAACCCCATCTCTGCCTTCTCAGCTGCCCTGGGGCTCTGGGTTTTGAAGGTTTCCCTCCTCCGCCCCCCGGAGCAGAAAGGACCGTGTACTTGTAGGGAAGCCACGCAGGCCCTTCCCAGGCAGTGGGAGGCTCCCAGCTCCTGCTCCAGCGCCTCAATCTTCTCCAGCAGAGAGCTTCTTTCCACCAACAAATAGGCAACCTGTTCACCGGGGCTGCTGTGCACTATGCTGAGCAAGCCTTCCTGCTCCAGCAGGTCTTCCACCTCCTTATGCTGGGATTCTGGGGAGGAACACAACGCAGACCCCTCCCTCAGCACAGGGTGGGCTGGCTGTGGCCCGTTGCTCCCCAAGACCTGGAGAGATGTCCCCCAGGGTTCAGCACAGCGTACAACCCGTCCTTAACATACAGCCCCCACCCCCTTCCCTGGGCTTTAGACTCTCCCAGAAAGTCAAGACACCTGAGGCAGGAGGGGCCTCTCTTCTTATGGAGAGCCCTGCCTGGAATTCAAGGCACTTGGTTCAGGGAATGGCTGGCCTGAACGTTACAAAGGGCTCCCCACGCCCTCAGGTTTGCTTGTGCTCAGCTCCCTGGGGAACTGAGCCTCTCCCTGCTTTGTGGACTTGCGCACGATGCTCCTGGGGCCCTTTGCCACCACACCACAATAATGCAGGGCAAAAGGTGTTGGACTAGACGTGGAGAGGCCTTTGTTCATGTCTGCCCCCCGCCCAGCCCCAGAGGCCTCAGCCCAGCCTACCTCACAGGGTTGATGTGTGCCGGGGGGAGAAATCAGAGGAGGGAGAACTATGTACAAGCAGTCCCTGGGTTAAGAACGAGTTCCGTTCCTAACTCTGTCTTTAACTCAAATTTGTATGTAATTCAGAACTGGTACTTACGAACAGACTGCCCGTTACTAAAAATGGTGGGCAGCGCTCTCCCTTCTCGAGCCGGTGAACCGCTGAAGCCGCACGATGTTTTCACGAACCGCTGAAAGTCACTGAAAAACGTGCAACTTCAGCGGTTCATGACGGCTTGTCGGCTCGAGGAAGGACAATGCCATTTGACATTGTTAGTAATAAGCAGCCCGTTCGTATCTAGAGGTTGTCCTTAAGTCAGATGTTCTTAGACCAGGGACTGCCTGCCTCCGCCCGAGCTTCTAAAGGAAAGGCAGGCTAGAATTCCAACAAACAGAAATAAGAAGGCTTCGCCTCTCGACTGAGCGCTATTTTGAAGTCCAAACAGAGAAAAAGGTTGAACTGCCTGTTCACCCTGGCCAGCACTCCCTCCACTTCAGTCTCTCGGTTTGACAGGCTACCGATTCAACTCTTGCTCAAGTTGTCAACTTCAGACCTCGATGTGATGGGCTGGCAGAGAAAGCAGCGGGGGGGGGAGAGAGGGGCCCCTCTAGGAAAGGAGGCTGCAGCCAGCCACAAGGGGAAACGCGCACTGTGACATCACCACGCAAGCTCTGCCTTTTGTTCTCGCGTCACCCTGCTGCCTGCGAGAACGGGAGGGTTAGAGCTGGCGTTGCAGCAGTATGACACACGATTCATTGCTTGCCCCCCATGGAGGCCCGACCTCTCTAGCGAGGAAACTCCCCTCCACTCTGGAAAACGAAGCCAAGGGCAGGTACCGTGCTCGAGCTGCAGCTGGCTGAATTCCATCCTCAGCTGCTCGTTTTCCCTCTCGTATTCAGCCGCCAGAGCATCCCGCGCCTCCGTCAAGGTGCGGACGTGATCGACGTAATTCTCCACCTGAAAGGAGAGGAACAGTCTGGACCCAGAACGCCCAAACTAGAGGGACGCCATTTCACCTGTAGCTGAGCAACGACCCAGGCCGTGCAGCCCCCAGCATCCTCGCAACTGGAGAGGTTAGGGAGCACCCCAGAAGCCACCCTAGCTGGCCAATCGTGCCGATTATGAGCCGGTGGGTGGCCTGGACTGCACCCGAGGGCTGCCTCTCCCTGGTCGAAAAGGATACACCAGGCGCTGCTCTGAGCTACAGCTGATTTAACCATGTTTGGTTGAAAAAGCACAACTGACCGGATTCCCACAACCCAGAGTGTCACCACGGCTGCGTTTCCACAATGTGCTCACTGCAAACCGAGCATGTTTTGTCTTGGCATAACGAGAAACCTAATCTTGAAAGCTTACGCATTTTATTATTTTTATTTATTAAATTTATATGCCGCCCATCTCCCCCAGAGAGAAAGAAGATAGTAAAACGGGTTAGTTGGAAAAGGGGCTCCAGATGCCTTCGGGTTTTGAGCTATCCGAGACACAGCTCTCCTCCTGCAACACCCAGAAAGCTTCTGTGGCTGAAGGTGGACTTTGACCTGAGTTTCCCCAGACCTGGTCCAGCAACCCTGCATGCTCTCATTCTTGGAGGGGGGCAGGCTCTTGACTACCTGCGCATATGCCCTCCCCCCGCAACTCACTCTCCACTAGCATAACAGCTTTATTATCATTCCTTATTTTCACACGGCATCGTGTAAAATTTCAGCCGCGGCCATAGAGGTTAGAAACTTTGCAAGAGAGAAAGCCAAACCTTCGAGTGTCACCAGAGGGCACCAGGGCTCTGCGCAACTCCCCGGCAAGGCTCCCTCTGCCAGAAAACATCCTTTTGGTTTCCCCAGCCTGCTGCAGCCATCCACTGTTCAGAAATCTCCAAAACCAGAAAATCCAAGCCAAGTTCCTCCCCAGGGCACAACGGATCACTGGTTGGAAGACTTCCGGGGTACCTACAACACAACTGCTCAAGGGTCCAAGAGCTGGGATCTGGTTTATTTTCAAACACGGCGGGGACAGATTCCGAAGAAATGGAATTTAACTGAGCTTGTGTTCCAGACGAGGAAACTTTAGGATAATTCTGCACAGCATATATACCTGAAGATTTTTTACGCCTGCATTATGCACTAACGCTACATTAGTCCATACAGTGCAGTTCATTTCAACCAGTGTATCAATAGTAATTTTTGATGATTTAATGTACATTCACACGCTTACGTTTTACAAGGGGGGGTGTTCTCTCCTGAAAGGTGGTTCAAAAACATTCTAATAAATATCCAAATCTGTAAAGGAATTTAGAGCTGACCTTGCAGAAGGTACAAAAGAACTGTTGAGAAAAGAGTACACAGTGCAGAGATTGAAGCAAATGTGAGGGGGGAAAAATAAAGCAAAATAACCTGGCCTTGGTTGTGTCTACTGTAAGAAGGGACAGAGAGAAACTGGGCCAGGCCTTCGAGATCTTGCTGTTCCATCCTACAGCAATACAGCAGCATTCCTGGAGCCCCTGTAGGGTCCTTTTCTTGACCTGGCCTACCTTGAAGGGCTGATGGACCCCTGGGGATTTTTTGCCTCCTGCAAACAGCTCTTCCAATGCCACAGAGAAGGATTGGAGGGCTGGGGGCCAGCGGCCTTCAAGGCAAAGGAAGCCACTCTGCCATTCTGACTGCCCTTTGCAACGATGAATTTCCTGCTGACCTTCACGAACAGCTTCTCTAGAACAATCTGAAAACCCCAAAACACAGACGAACCCCAGCACCCTGCTCTCTCTCTCTCTCATTTGCACACACACACCACTGCCCCATCAGAAGAGAGTCCCATCTACATGCTTTTTACAGCTCTTGGCTGAACTCCCACATGATACTAAACCAGATTAAAAAAAAAATCTATGATACACGAAACATTGCAGTGGGCTGAGTTCACTCTTCAGGCCACAGTCCATGCATGTCAACCCACAGTGGCTGAATTCTCACCCAATGCGGTGCCACAACCAAATAAAACAAGATGCCTCAGCACAGGGCTTTTCAACCTCAGCAACTTTTTAAGATGGGGAATTCTGGGAGTTGATGCCCACACCTCTTCAACTTGCTAAGGTTGCAAAGCCCTGTCTTGGCACAAACTAGGCTGCAAGCTGGGATTTCTGGGAGCTGAAGTCCACCTGTCTTAAAGTGGCCCAGGTTGAGAAACGCTGCTCCAGACTGTCTCCTGAGCAGTGATGGTGCTTTGAAGAGTTACCGCCTACTTCAGGGCCTTAGTTGTGGAAGGGGTGCCTCTGCAGATTTCGGCCTCTGGACCACAAGGGCTTGTGCCAGGCGGAGATGGGGGCACAAGCTGCCTGCTCCTTCCAAACTTCACATGCTCAAATGCAAACAAATTTGCAACCAGCCAGCAGACAGACAGAGGCTACTGCTGTTGTTACACTATGAACGTCTAGGAGTTAGCCAGTGGAGCAGACCGCCAACCCATACATTCAGTTTTGATCTTTTTCCCCTTCGATTGGCAGAAGTCAAAGAACAAACGAAACGCGCCCAGATATCCTCCTTGTGCATATTTGCTTCAAAGCAGAACGGAGCTCACTGACGTAGCCTGCCCTTCCTCTCCGCAGGAGAAAAAGGAGTCTTTACAAATTGGAGTGTGGGCAGCGGTGGGTAGCTGAGCCACACGGCAAGGGCGAGTTTTCCCCTGTCAAGATGACGACAGTTGGGAAAGGAAATGGATCATCTGCTGAGAAGGGAAAGCTATCCTTGGCGTAGCCTACAAGGAGCCTGTGGCTCCCATTGTCTTCATTCACCGCTTTGAAGGCTGCGGGGGAAAAAACTCACCCAGACTTCTTCCTCCCACCAGATCAGACAGGCCCAAGAACTCAGGAAGCGCTCCTGTGCGAAGGCCGTTTTTGTCAAGGGAGTTTGCGCCGGAAAGTTCCCTGCGGGCATCTGACATCGTACAAAGACCCAGGACCCCAAGATTCCAGGAAACCCAGAAATCCTGGAAGAATGGGTTCTCTCAACTCCAAGAAAAGCAGGAAATGAAATGGATCAAAAAGACACGGCCATGTTTGCGTAGGTCTCTGGAGAGGCTTAAAGGACAACAGGAGACAAGTTAGAGGCTGAACTAGGGCATCTGCATTAGAAATTTCCCAAGTTTCCAACAGCTGGCACAACATGCCCGGAACCTAAGAAGCGATGCATAGCTGAAACCCTTCCCAGCATCTCCAAGAAGAAACATGCTTTGGTGGCGGCACAGCGAAGAGAAACAGCTACCGCTGCAGCTGACGGCTCAGCCACCAGCAGACACCATGCAGCGCTTTAAAGAAAGAGAGGGCTCTTTCATAGCACCTTGCCATAATTCCAGCCCTTTTTCCCCATGGTGCTGCCTTCTCCCTAGAGAACAACCCAGGATGCTTGCATGCACCTCTGTCTGCTTTGCAGGTACGTCTGCTCTACAACGTCCAAAACGGCAACCCCACTGAAGAGCACTGCTCGACCTCTGGCCAACACCCGCATCCATTTCATTGAAAACAGGCCCCGTGCACTCCCCAGGTTAACGAACCCATGAGGAAGGTAATCGTATTACCTGCAATTATTTAATTACATTTAACTGAAATTCAATCCAACTTAAGTTTGTCTTGGCCTTGCCTTCTTTATCCTGGCCACAGAGTAGGCCTGGAGAAAGAGACTAAGCTGAGAGAAGTAATATTCCCAAGGAGAGATCAGGAAAAAGAAGTTGAACTCTCACTCCAGTTAAACTTTAGTGTGACTTGAAATAATGACAGGTAGTCCTCACTTAGCAACTGCCTCATACAGTGACCGTTCGCAATTACGACAGTGATGAAAAAGTAACTTAGTGACCAATCCTCACATTTATGACCTTTGCAGGTCTGTAAAGCAAAGGAAAGCTGAAGTCAGATCATAAGCACAGCGGCAGTTTCATTTATCAACCGCTTCGCTTAATGACCAAGCTGCTGGTCCCAATTGTGGTTGCTAAACAAGGACTATAACTTTTCCAGTCCCTAGGAAAATGTCTGACACAACTCCGTATCAATCCCTGCCTGGATCCCACATCTTGTGGTTTCCTTTGCTTTTCACTTGGCATGTCATTACAGACTTGGAGAGATCACAGAGCTATCTAGTCCAACCTTCTAATCCATTAGGGCATCTGACAGTCCTAAGGTCTATCCAGCCTCTGTTTGAAGACCTGGTTTATATCAACCAAGCAAACCGTGGTCTATTGCTGAGAGTGATGTAACTTGTTCAAGAAACCATGATTAAACCATGTGCTTTAGTACAGTGCGTATCTCCAAAACATGGGCACTGAAAGATCCATCATTAGCCAAAACATGATCCACAAGGACCTGGCCAGCTTGTTATATAAGATTGGTATATCAGTATAAAACTCCTGTCCTCTATGGACAACTTGATGTTTATAGGTCCCACGGGTACTGAAATATATTTGGAAATGGGGTGAGAAGAGGCTAAAGTGAGAGTAAGCAATGTGAAAAATAGCACTGTTTACACACCGTGCAACACAAATTGCTTGCAGGGGGAGGAGCAAGGCAGTGGGGCTTCTAGTACAGCCCCCCCAAACAGCCCTCAGGGTTCAGCAAATTGTGGCCCTCTCCTACGTATCAAAAAACTATAATTAAGGCTGTCCCCGCAAGAGATAAACAGGAGATTCCCCACGGAATTCAAGCCGCCTTGCGTAAGAGCAGTGCGAAGTATACCTACAGTTGGACGTTACCCAATTCATGAACGGCACCCATTTTGGAAGTTCATTTGGGCATTTCCCCAAGTTTCCACCCGTGCCTGGAAACCGGGGCTGCCCCCCAGGCTGAGGGCAGCCTAAATCGTTCCGGGGGTCCCGTTGGTGCAACTCAAGATCATCTTTTCCCTCCAGTGCCCGACGCCTGAAAGCAGGGCTCCCACCTCTCTCATCTCTTCCGCCAGCTGCCGCCAGAGCTTCTCCAACTCCCCAGAGGCGAAACGCAGCTCCTCCTGGCCACGCAGGAACCAATGCCATGTGTGGGCAAGCTGGGTCTCTGGGGGGGCAGCAGTGTCCCCTCCTCCTTCGGCTTCCCCCGGCTGCTGGAGGAGAGAAAAGCATCAGCGATCCAAGTTGGTGCCCGCTGCAAGGAAGCCATCAGGGCTGAACAGCTAGCTGGGCCCCGAGTGTTGACATAACACGGTTTATGGCGTAGGCAAACCATGGTTTGAACCCACCCTGGCTTAGCACGCCGGAAGCTAGATCTTCTCTGCTCTCCAGCCAGGGTTTGTTCCAGTTCTTGTCGCTCTTCTTGGAATTACTCTTTTTTGCTTTGGTTTTATGCTGGATTGTTGGCTCAGTTTGGTTTCGGTTTTTAAAACCCTGTTGGCTGCCCAGAGTCGCCTTGGCAGGACGGGCAGCTACAGAAATCGAATAAAAGGAGGTAATGGGCAAATCGATCCACATTGCCCAGCCGTCACTGCCAACGGCTGGGGAGGATGGAAGGTGCAGTCCAATTCATTGAGAAGTCCATCCATCTATGTATTCATCCATTCACGTGTATACATATATGTATGTATGTATGTGTATATATGTATATGACACACACGCAAACCTATATATACACAGAAACGTATGCGTGTGTGTGTATATATATATATACACACACACGCATACGTTTCTGTGTATATATAGGTTTGCGTGTGTGTCATATACATATATACACATACATACATACATATATGTATACACGTGAATGTGTATATATATATATACACACACACGCATACGTTTCTGTGTATATATAGGTTTGCGTGTGTGTCATATACATATATACACATACATACATACATATATGTATACACGTGAATGTGTATATATATATATACACACACACATATATATATACACACACACATTTGTATATATATAGGTGTGTTTGTGTGTGTACATATATATATGTATACGTATACACACACACACAGAGATTTTTATTTTATTTATTTATCCTGTTTGTATGCCTCCCAACTCCCAAATCTTTGCTTTTTCGTTTCTTCTCTTTTTCCTTTAGCTATTTTCCCCCATTTTCTGCGCATGTCAAAACACACACACACACGTTCCCCAAATATATTTTTTTAAAAAACTGCTCTTTGTATTTCGTGT
This sequence comes from Python bivittatus, assembly GCF_000186305.1. The sequence goes on along the minus strand of NW_006537688.1, from coordinate 38,243 downwards.
TTTAAGCTTCGCTAGCCGCCCAGAGTCGCCATTGCAAAGGGGGCGGCCATATAGCCAGAATATAATAAACAAATAAGCAACTGTTTCTAGCCGTGTTTTGAAAAACGCGGGTGAGTCCATTCTTTAAGCGCGCCGCCCTGAGTGGAGCCTCCCCGTACAGGCCCTGTCTACTCTGGCGGGCCAACTAAGAGGTCCCCGCCCAAAGCGCCCGCGTTGGGACCCCAGGAGGAGCCTCCCCGGGAAGGAGCAGTCTACCTCTCCAGCGCCCTCCGCTACTAGGCCTCCCGCTCCGCTCCGCGGACCGCAACCCGGCCTGCCGCCGCCCTTCCCGGCCCCCGCGTGCACCGGCGGGCCTCCCTCCATGCGGGAACGACGACGCCACCCCGGCCGGGCGGGGACGCAGCCCGAGGCAAGGCCGCGAAACCATGGCAACGCAGCCCGGGCGCGCGGAGACCCTCCCGGGTGCCCCGGCAACGGGCCACGCCCCTTTAAAGAACCCGCCTCCCATTCCTCCCGACTTCCAGCCAGCCAGCCCACAGCTGCTCACTTAAGCCAACCGCGCTTTGCCGGAAGCAGGAGGATGGGCTTCCCCGCAGCAAGGAGGGGTTGCCCTCAAATGGGCACGGGGCCCACCCTGCCTGGAAACGGATCGAGAGGAGGAACCCAAAGCCTTGAAACCTGGTTTATAAATGCAGCGCAGGATGGTTAAAAGTATTGACGGCTGAACCCCACCCAGGTGAAATCTGTCCCTTTGCAGTGGCAACCTGCAGCAGGGCTCCATTCCTGTGCAATCCCTCCAAAGATGCAAACCGGGTTTCAGGGTCCAGCACCCCAGGGATTCCCCACAGAAAAGCACCAAAGACAAGCCCAGTGGGGAGCTGGTGGGCTTGGAGTTGACCAGAATGAATGGCTTCATGGCACGCGCCAAGCTAACGGTCTGCTTTAACCATGCTCTACAAAGCAAGCCACCATAACGTGGTATGCATGTACGGCTAAACCAAAAACCCATTTATGAACCGAGCACTGCTCCGCACGTGCTAGACCAAAAAAGACACAGAGGACGAGCCAGAACAGTGCATACA
>NW_006537688.1:3082-30972 GCF_000186305.1 Python bivittatus | reverse complement strand
GGGGGCCACCACAGAGAAGGCCCGCCTTCTGGACCCCGCTAGATGGAATTCTTTTACTGAGGGGGTCCGAAGCATGCCCTCTCTGTGCGATCGAGTGGGACGGGTTGAAGACATAGGGGAGAGGCGGTCCCTTTGGTAACCTGGTCCCATGCCATGTAGGGCTTTAAAGGAGATAACCAACACCTTGAATTGGACCTGGAAGCAAAGTGGCACCCAGTGCAGCTCGCAGAGCAACGGCGTTACATGGGCCCTTCTTGGGGCTCCAAAAATAGCCCTTGCGGCTGCATTCTGGACCATAATGCTGTTCCTGTGAGGGCAAGAAATGCATTTCACGTGTTTAGAGCCAAACTCTCTCTGATTTATCAAATAGAGATCAGTTATATCAAATACCACATCTAGTCCTCAAAACCTACTGGAGGGGAAAAACCCCATCAGCTAACCCATCATTATTCTTCCACAGATATTCCTGGCTGGAATGACGTATGATACGGCCCAGAATTTTTTGTTCGAAGGCAACCACGAAGATGCCATCCCGGCCGCCTTGCATTCTCTGAAATTCAGCATCAGTATCCACGGCCCCAATTCGGTGGAACTGGTCCCTGCATATCTTGTTTTAGCCGAGACCAGCTTGGGTAAGCTTGCTCGGAGCACTGTTGAAGCAGCTGCAGGCTGCCTTCTAAACAGGGAGAGGGGCCAGTAATGTCATTCTTGTCAGCCTTCACGAGTCTTTGTTTCAGTGGAAAATGGACTAGAACTCAGTTTAATAAGGAGACCTCTCATTCAAGCTAGAAGTCACTTCCCTGTTGTTTTCTGAACTCGGGGCTGAGTGCCGTTCCCAAAGTAGTCAATTGTTTCTCTGTGTGTGTGTGAAGTCTTTGCTGCTCAGGCATTCCGTCTCTGATTCCTGAGGAACCACACGCTGGTTTCCTCTTACTTGCATAATGCGGCTGGGTTTGCTGGTTTTCCTTCCTGCCAGGCCTCGGGCACCTCTCGCAAGGTGAAGAATATCTCTCCCAAGCCCACTGGATTGTTTTGAAGAATGCCCACTGTAGCCGTGACGTTCAGGCCAAGCTGCATCGGAACCTGGGGCTCCTTCATGCCGCGAAAGGGAACTTGGATGACTCTTTGTACCACCTGGCCAACGATGTAAGGTTCGGCTCTGCGCCTGGGGTGGGCCAAACTCTCCCTAACACAGTGTTGTCCAAACTTGGCCACTTTAAGATGAGTGGACTTCAACTCCCAGAATTCCCCAGCCACCCATGCTGGCTGGGGAATTCTGGGAATTGAGGTCCACTCATCTTAAAGTGGCCAAGTTTGGACAGCACTGCCCTAGCGTAATCGCTGCAGTCCTCCTCCCTTTCTCCATGATGGGCGGCAGAGGCAGTTCAGAAGGAGCAGGCAGGATGAGTCACAGCCGGAGCAGGGGGGAGCAGAAAAGGCAGATTTGTTTTATTAAAAGCAGATTCAGAGGGACAGTAAACATTCACTGTTATGAAAATCCTTCCGTGCTTGCAAGGGCTGGGCCGCGTCCTGAATCAACCTTGGTGTGGGTTTGCATAACATGGGCAGGGTATCAAGGCCTGCATTCCCAACATCAGAACTTGATTTGGGTTAAGTCCATGGACTGTAAGCAACCTGGGAACACCTGGATGAAACCAATCCCGAACAGACCAGTTGGTGCTAAGCCCAATGTAAGGACTCTCCCTAGAACATGACCCAAGATCTTGGAAGTTACCTGCAGATGACTTGGCCAAATACTTTCTGCATCCTCCCCGGTTCCCCCCACCCCTTTCCATTGGTTTTCAGAACGGTGGCCGTGTCTGCCTCTGTCAGTTACACCGACGGATTTGATCGCAGGTATATTTTGCGTGCTGTGCTTTTGGGACGACCAACCACGTGGCTGTCGCAGGAGGCTACTTCCACATGGCCACTGTTTTCTTCCGCCAGAATAGGATGGATGTCGCTGATTCCTTGTATTCTGAGGTCAGTAGACCCCGACCAGGCTGGGATTTTAGGTGCCGATGAGAATTAGTTCTCACACAGTCAGTAAAAAACAAGATATGAACAAATCTGCCCACTTCAGTCATGAAGGGTACATGGAAACACGCCATCTGGCTCAGAAAGGGGGACAGATGACCAGGACGGGCAGGAACGCAAAACGCAAGAAGGCTTTTCTTGTTCCTGTGAATCAGACTGGTGCTTGAATCCCTGCAGTTGCTGAAATCCTTCTGGTTATGGCTTCCTAGCTTTTTTCAGTCCATATATCTTATTCCAAGTGCTTGGATTTTCTTCTGAAGTTATCTAAGTGGCTCCCATCTTGCCTGAAGGATGACACCCGGCTTCAGTAAGGAAAGCAGCAATGACCTGGTAGTCCCTAGATGCATCCCCCAGAATTCCCACACAAAAGGCTGGGAATTTATTGCTTCATTTAGCAGCATACCTGTGTGCTGCTCACTCCCTTAACGGCTCAGAGCAGCTCACAGACAAAAGCAAACACATGTGGAGGACATGTGATCAAACACACGTGGAAGACGTCAGGTTGGAGAAGGCTGACACAGCAGCGTTAGGCTCTTGCCACCACCAACCCCAATTAAATTAAAATAACCGTCATTGTTGTTATTTGAGCTTCCAAGTCTTTCCTCCCCAGGTGGTCAATATCTGGTATGATCACTTCAACCACTTGATTGACATCCAGTACCAAAAACTCATAACTCCCGCAGAAATTGACCTGCTGTCTGAAGAAGGAGGGACAGAGGAAGATATCCTGGGTAAGGATGGATCCCTTGAGGCGAACTTCCCAGAGCCAGCCCTCCCCAGACAGGTCAGGATCCCCATCTGGTACACAACCTGTTGAGCAGACTGCGCTCCATATTTATTTGAAGCGTTTGCACCCTGCTCTTAGACATGATCACAGGGAAAAGAGAGCCCCTGCCTTTCCCCTAAAAAGACATAACACAGAAAGAAAGGGTGTTGGGGAGGGCAAACCAATGCAAGGTAAGCAATTCTGGCCAGCTGTAATGGAAGAGGGCTGCTCTGCACTGAAGGTTGGTTGCAAAGAAATAGGAACGCCTGCAGCAGATCCAATGAGATGTCTTTCTGTCCTCTCCGTTGCAAAGATTCAACATGGGTTGTTATCATTGACAGTAGCCCCCTGACATTTAGGATTAGCACTGTCTCCTGTGTGAGAGGAAAAATGGGAAGGCCTCTTCTAAGATGGCCTCTGGGACCCAGGAATGCCTCTTCTAAAAGCAAAGAATCTTACCTCTTTGGGTTTATTCTTATCTAGATTTATCTTGCATTCCCAAAGTGACTAGACTGAGGTCGCCCTTAACGTGGATTGCCTCTAATTATTCATATCATTTTTTGTTGCCTCTTTCTCACAACATTGCCAGGAGACTCTTGTAAGTCCCCCACAACTATTTCCATCACTGGCCTCTCCCTTCCTCTTCCAGATGAAAAGCAACAGGCCGAAGCAACACAGATGCTGAACCCCATCTTGGAATTCCGAGAACAGTCTCCCAAGCCACGGCTGGAGAAGATGGCCAAATTGTTCCACACGTTGGCCATGTTTTATTACTTGATCCACGATCTGCCAAAGGCAAGTTAAAAAACACGGTTTCTGTAGAGGGCATAGGGAATGGCCTGGAAGGACAGGAGGAAGAGCCGCTGCCAAGGCAACGGTCGGCTAAGGGGCTCGAGCCCAGGCCGAGAGAATAATGTGAATAAACATCTCAGATAAGCCCCTCCCTAGTTCACGGGAAGATAAAGTGAGGGCGGGGGAAGAACATTCTGATTTGCAAGATTCTGTTGCTAGAGCTTTACAATAAAAATAGTCCTGACCTATACGGCATCGGTTTCTTAGTCTGGGCTATGCTGTAGGGTTGAGGGTTCCTGAGTTAACACAGACAACCTAGGAAGCTGCCACAGCAGATCCGAGACAGAGGTCCTTTCTGTTGCCCCCCCCCAGGCCTGAAGCAAGGTCCCTCCTTTTCTCCTGGGCCGCCTCCACTGTGTCCTCCTGCTTCCCTGTCACAGGCTGCACCGTTGGTGTGGTGACAGTCCAGCCAAGCTCCAGACCGGCCCATGCTTTTCTCACTGCCGGGAGAAGAGAGGTGTGCCGGATTCAGCCCCGCCTATCCTTTCCCTGAGCGGAGCTCATCCATAGAGAGCAGTTCAGTTTAGGCAGCTGTGCTCTTGGAGCAACAGGGAAAATAAAGAATGCATTTTGAGGGTCACCTCTTCTTCACAACGTTTGCTGTGTTAGAATGACCCCACTTAGGAGAAATGCTCTGGGACAGAAGCTCAACACTGCTTGCGGGTATTTTGCAAACACTTAACTTTCCCGAGGGCCTGGAAGGCTGGACTCTGAGTATTTCACGCTGAAGCGTTTTGTTGCTGTTTGTAGTTGCGTTGTTTTAAAGAAGCCAAGCCAGATCCTCCCATATTCTCCACGGTGTGAGGAATGAAGTGTCTAACACCCCAGAACGGGCCTGACACCAATCAAGCTTTTATAATAACATCTTGATTCTGTTTCGCCCTTTTTCTCTCCCCCCGCCCTTCTGCAAAAGACTTAACTCTATTTACCCTGGCCTTTCTCTTCTGGTGTGCCTCATTTCAGGCTGACGAATTTGTGATGAAAGTTCTGCAAGCAACAGAGCATCTGCCTGAACACGAACCAAACGACTCTCTTTACCACTTGGTGAAACTAATCAAATCCAAACCAGCCTATGCGAAATAGAGGGGCTGTTTTCAAGGGAAGATGGAAGCTCATCCTCTGTGTGTCTTTTTGCCGTACGTCTTGCCCGTTTTAACAAAACAAGTCTGTCTTACATCTTGGTGGAATCACTAAAGGCCAGAAAGGTCTCCCACCAAACCTTGCACCCCCTCAAAAGGAGACAAAACCCAGGTCACCACATGCGTGTCGCAGGTGGCGGAGCGGGTATGTCCCAGGGGGTGGTCAGAGGGCTAGCTGCTTGGTTCACCCATCTTGTTTGGCTATAGTTAATTGAAGGACTCCTGGCTGTGTTCACCCAACACAGTAAATCTTAAACCATGGTTTCCCTGGCTGAACACCAGGGTGCCTCAGGAAGCACTCAGCTTTCAAAGCAGAAGGAGTAATGTTCTGCTTTATTCGGCTCGGGCCAGGCCCCTCCTGGACTCCTGTGTTCATTCCTCGGTATCCTACTTCGAGGGTGCTCGAAGGAAACTGGAACCGAGAAGGGCAACAAAGAGGATCAGGGTCAGAAACTAAGCCTGTGAAGGAGGATGGAAGGAGCTGGAAATGTATGGCCTTGGGAAGAGAAGAATAGGGGATGTGGAAGCAATTTCTGGAGAGGGTCCCGTAGAAGAAGATGGTTTGCTGTTGTCCCAGAGAGCAGGTCGTGATATATTTGGTCTGAGATCAGGACTCCTAAATGAGAGCAATCGAAGGGGTGGACGCATCCGCGAGGCGTTTTACGCTGGGTGGCGGCTGTGTGTGGAAAGCTGGGCCATACAAATTCAGTAGCCAAAGACCTCGGTTTAATGGACTGTTTGGCTGCAGGGGACGTCTGTTACTCCTAATAGTCCATTAAATCTGAGCTCATATCGCTCACATCATTTTAAACTGACACAAATGTAAATTGCGCCCCGGGCGTTTAAACACTGGTACTTGATGGGCCAGATGGGCGTACACGTGATTTCTGATCCTGCTGATCATGAGAAGTGTGTTATCTTGAGGCTCCGTGTGCTGGATATGTGGTGTGTCTTTCCATCTCCAGTGGACTGAGCCCCAGCTGAGAAATTTGGGAGGGGGTTGCAGGAAGGGATCATGTGCCCCCCACCCCCAAGAGCCAAGTCACAGTCTCTCACTGGGCAGCCCACCCCCCCACTAGCAATCATCCTGCAGCTTAAAAGGAAGTTTAGAAAACCAGCAACATCTAGAAGACTCAGGGAAGAATTCTTCCCCAGCATCACCATCATTGGAGTCCTCCTTCCCCGAGTCTCCTAGAAGTTGCTGGCTTTCTAAACTTCCTTTTAAGCCACAGGACAGCTACTCCTTTGTGTCTGCTGAGGGCTCCCCTGCTCCGTTTGTCGTGCTCTTGAGGACTTTCTTCACCTCTCCCCAAACATCCCGAAGGACTCTCCGGTGGCCAAGACAGCAGCCTCCCCTCAGGGCAGGGGTGTGGCCTTCAGTTCCCAGAACCCTCCCCAGGAGCCTTTGCTGGCCGGGGTAGTCTGGGAGTTGAAGGCTTTGCATCTGCTAGGTGCCCAGACTGGGGAGGGAAAAGCAGATTTAAAAGGACGAGCTGAGAATTTTTGGAAAATGTCACAGCAACGAGGGGAGTCAAGGTTGACAAGCCTTTGGCTATTTCAGCGATTCCCTCCCCTCCTCAACTTTTTCCTTCCTTCCTTCCTTTCCTTCCGGTGGAAAATCCTCTGCCCAAACCAAAGCGATATTGCAGAACACAGTCAATCCTAGGATTTATTTTATTTATTTGACCCATACAAACTTCTCCTTTCTGTGTTTTCTTCCCCCTCCTCCCGTTGGCGCTTCAGAAAGGAGCTCACCCTTGACATCACACAGTACACAGCAAACACAAAGTTAACATTTTAAAAAAAAATCCTAAAAACGTAATTCTTTTATTCAAGTGCGGTTGTGTGTATGCCTTCAGTTTACAAACAGACAAATAAATAAAATATATATATTATTAAATAGGTGCGTTTAATTGTTTTGCTTCAGGATTGGGGTTTTTTTTTGTTTTTGTTTTTTTGTTTTTTGCAAACCTGTCGAGAACTTCTACCAAACACAACGAGGAAGGGCTTTTTAACCAGGTTGGCTGAATAGACTAAAGAAAATCTAAAATATCAGTGCAACAGGTTCTGCTACAGTGCAGGTGAGATAATCTATATAAAAAAATAAGTTCATCATAGTCAAATACAGATATTACAATTGCTAGAGAAACTAGAACTATCCAAGAATATTTGCATGAACTTGTCTATTGGAAACAATGCCATAACTTAGTGCACTGTTAACATGAAACAAGAACAAAAAATACATACATATTAATATAAATATTTTCCAGTCTAGACCTAGAAAGCAGGAAAAAGGGTGCAGCCATTCTCGCTTTTGGGGCAGGGGGTGGAGTGTGGAGCGAGTCTGGGTCGTCAAGGATAAGGAGATTGCCAGAAGCCACCCCTCCCCAAAGACACAATAGAACTGTGTCTTCCTGAGTTCTTTTTTGGGGGGGGTGAGGAGGTTGGTGGGCGCTGGAAAAAAGCCTTGTTAGGTGAGATTTGGGGAGGGGGCCGTGCCTGCCCCAGTGTATAACTTCTGGAGTTGCTTGTGTTGGCTTTCAAAAAGAATTAAGTCAGTTCCCAGGGCAAGAGATCTGCAGCTCCGCGCTCTTCAGGGGCAACCCAGTCGGGACCGTCTCCTGCCAAGGCTGGGGAAACGTTCTTTTTGGAATGCAGGACCGCACGCCTGGGACCCTGTGCAATCCGAAGCGGGACCAGCCCCACTCCGGGCAGGAGTCTGAGTGGAAGCATTCCTCAACAGGAGCCGTTGGCCCTCTTCTCTCTATCGCTTCCACCCCATCCAGGGGGGACTGACAGCAGGGAAGACGGCTTTGGGCCACAGCCTGACCCGGCCACTTAAAGCAGGGGTGGACGAGGGGTGACGCTCTAAAGTGAGGGATGTCAGGGACTCTGGTCCTCACAACAACCAGGGGAGTCACAAGGCACCCATTGCTGTCAAGCTTTTGAAACTGGGCCTGGGGGCAGCCGTAGCACCCTCTGCCTTCAGCAATTTGGAAGTGGTCTCATCAGAGAAATGTCAAGACCTGCCCCCCGCTGGGCCAGAGAAAGCAATTGCCCACCCACATAGCTAACAGCCTACAATTTTGTGGGAATGGAAGCTACAGCCCCAAGACTGTGTGAGGGCCTCCGTTCTGCCAGAGGTCCAATGTGGTAGAACGTCTTTCCTTCCCAAACCGTCTCAGTTCTTTCAACTGTTCCCTTGGATCACCAAGCCCATGTTTCCCAGGGATCCCCTTGCTCTGGAGAATGAGCAGGAGGGGCTCAGAGAAGACTCTCGCACTGAAGGAAGTGGCGGGTGGTAAGGGGCTTACCCTCGGCGACCAGGTTTTCATGAACAAGAACTTCTGTCCTGCCAAAAGAGAGGCCTCTGCTGGCCTTTAGAAAATACCATTGTAAGGTGGGGAGAAGACCCAAGGGTTTTTCCCACAGGCGGTTTAAAAATCTTGTTTTTGTGATGCACTTGCCCCCACACACCCACATTTAAAAATACCACACCGTTCCTTTGAGAACGTGACTGCAACTCATCAAAGGAAATCCCTGCCTTTGCTTAGTTCTTCCCCCCAACTCTTAAACACTGGCCTTGAAAACCACATAATTGCCCCTTCAAATCCAATTGTTCTGCTTTAAATTCCCCCCCTACCCGTATTTAGCTGGCGTCTAATGATTTTAAATGTTTGCCTCCAGCAGTGCAGGGTTTTTGGGGAAGGGGAGATTTCTGCTTTTTCTCCTTTATAAAACAAAGAGGAAAAAAATAGAGGAAGGGTGAAGAAGTGCTATCTTCTCAAGGACAAGACTCGTCCATGAAGAATAACCATTGCTTCTGAATGTTGACAACGTTGAAATTCTGGACTTGAAACCAGCTAACTGTTCCTAAGGAGCTAAGAGTTGGGTTCGTCATCCAGAAACCAGGCTCTGGAGCTGGAATTGGGACCCAAATATCTTCTTCACCTCAGACCTGGCTTTGTAACAAGCATATGGAGGACAGGCAGGAAAGGAGTGACGCAAAGGAGAACCCTGCCTACCTCCATAGCTTAGACTTGGGAGTCAGCACCCAAGCTGTGGAACTCGTCTGGTGTCTTGTCACTATGAGCAGTCCCCCCTTGGCGGAACTCAGAGGCAATCTCGTCAAAGGTTCGGCCCTTTGTCTCGGGCACCTTGAAGTAGGTGAAGACAAAGAAGAGGATAAGCAGGATAGTGAAGATGATGAAGACGTAGGCACCACAAAGGTCCTGTAAGGAAAGAGGAAGGGACATCATTGCTCTGCTCAGAGTAGCCTTACCAGTCAGATGGGTGTTGACTAAGGATGACTCAATCCACCACTGCCAAGCCAAGGGGATTAGACAGACAACCTTCTCTGAGAGCTAAGGAGGTGGCATGTTGGCGGTAGAACATCTCTTTCAAACAAGAAGTCCCAGGTTCCTTGATATTCCCCATTAAAAAAAGTGGCCATCTTTCCAGGAGAGCTTTTTAAGGCGCCCAACCTCATATCTCCGCTAGCTTCTGGAGTCCCTATTTTGAAAGAGGTGAAAACTTAATTTGCAGAATTTCCTAAATATCCTGGCTTTGTAGGGAGTATAGAAATAACTATTTTGATACTTCCAGTCACTTGGGAAGAGTCAAGAGTCTCATTGCAACAACTTAACACTCACATGGGGAGGCTCACTTGGGGTGAGAAGGCACCCCCCCAATGTTAGACCCTCACTTCATTAGACCCCACCCTCATCCCTTATATTCTCTGTCCTTCTGTGATCAGTTTTCTGCCTCCCAACAGGCTTCTCCCAAATCAGCATCAGCAGCCACTGAGTTCCTCAAGAGAGTAGAGGTGGCAGTTGGGTAGCTAGAGTGACTTTCAGAGTAAACAAAAGTAGCTGGTCTATCCAGCCATCTTGGTTGCTCTAGTTCGGTCAAGAAGGATGGGATTGTAATGTGGAGGGAACAAGTAAAATTGAGAAGATCCCAAGCCCGTTTAAGTGCTGGTGTGCTTCTAAAAAGCACCAGCACCATCTCAAAACTTCTGCTTCTTAGTTGCTTTGCACAGATCGACCCCTGGAAACTAATTTCATGTATGAGGTCCATCATTCCTCATCTCACCTTGGAGCTCCACACTTACCGCCACATACTGAAAGCCCATCCCTACAATGAAGTTGGAGGTCCAATTGGAGAGCCCCGCAACGGCGATGGCGGCAGGTCGTGGGCCTTGGCTGAACAACTCTGCCACAATGAACCAGGGAATGGGTCCCGGGCCGATTTCGAAAAACGCCACAAAGCCAAAGATGGCGACAATGCTGAGATAGGACATCCATGGCACTTGATTCTAGCGCAGGAAGAAAAATGGAATCAGGACAGCCCACCTTTCACTGGAGTTCCCATTAATTTGGTAGCATTTTCAAGCTTATTTTTCTCTCACCCCCACCCCAAGAATTGCACTAACTTCTTCGCTTCTCTTTCTTTTCCAAAAGAGAATTCTTTTTTTCCTAGAATCATAGTAATATGATTGAATATGAATGTTTGGAGAAAAATCAGCAGAATATTCAATCCAACACCTTCAATACAGCCTACTGTTGAGGAGAACACCCTGAATTTCCAGGTGTGCTGGACTATACTTCCCATAATTTCCCCCCAGCACATGGGAAGCATAAACTATACCGAGAACAGGACTTATGAAATCGTTAGGCTGTCAGTGAAAAAGACAGGGGTCCCCTTCACTCCTCATTTATGGCCATCCCATGTGACCTTTGATGGACCGGGGTTTGTCACTCACCAGTAGTGCCAGGGCAATAGTCATGAGAACCGCACATATGGCCATTCCCAAAAGTCCAACGAGGTGTAGCGTCCTTCGACCAGCCCGCTCCACCACAAACAACTTCAGAGAGGGAACAGTGGAAATACAGATTCATCAGCATAGAAACCATGGAAGTTCCTCCTCAAAATAATCAAGCTTTGGGGACACCATGCAGAGGAGTTACAGGTTGTGACTCCGGATGAGTCCTTGACCTTGCCACAATGTCAATCAGAATCAGCTGCCACTTCCTCCTTGCCAGCAGGAGGATGGGCCGAGGCAGGAGGAAGTGGCAGTTGATTCCGATTGACATTTATCCATATGCAAAATTTAATCCCACGGGACTAGAACCCCTCTGCAGCACATCTGGACAATAGCTGAACCATGTCTCCCATTTTGGTTCTGAAGACTGCTGCACCCCCTGCTCCCAATGCCGTGCATTTTAATTTTTATTTATTTATTTTTCAAATATCTATACATGCCACCCATCTCACTATACGAGTGACTCTGCGTGCCTTTGAACTACAGGCACCCCCAAGAGAGAGGCTCCCCGCGGCCGCCTAGGAACCACATTGTGATACCTATTGCTGTAGCCCCTTCCTCCTGCTTCCAAGCCCTTCCCTGCCGTTTCCCCGGCAAGAAAGCACATCAGGCCTTCACTCACCGAAACAATGGTGAAGGCTGTGTTGACAACCCCAGCCCCAATAGTGGCGTAGACAGGCTGCTGCACTCCGGCTCTTTCAAAGATGTCTGTTGAGTAGTAGAACACCTTGGGGAAGGGAGAGAAGAAGGACAGCGTCAACACAGTTGAGCCCTAAGAGCACTTAGTAGCATCGCTGGGGCATTGGTAGAGAAATAAAGGGCTTCCGATCCTATCTAGATGTAACGAGGAATGCATTGTCCTACTAAATGGGGTCGGTAGGACTGCGAAACCAACACAACACAAACGTTCCACCTCAGTTTCTCGCCAACCCCATATTTACCGCGTTGATCCCCGAGAGTTGTTGGGAGAGTTGCAATACGATGGCAATCAAGAGGGGTTGGCGGTACAGAGAAGAGCGGAAGAGCTCCAAGATGGTGACTTTCTTCTCCTGCAACATTTGCCGGCTCTCCTCTTTCATCTCCTGAAGGTCCCTGCTGACATCGGTTGTTCCTCGGAGCTTCTTTAGGACTGGAGAGAAAAAGGATAGTCACAACTCGCAACTCACCAGTTGGGCTCCTGGTCCTCAGAATCTGGGTCTCCATGGGAAGGGGCCTTTGGGAAGTGGTGTGGAGAGTAAGGAAGATGGCCTTGATGGAGCTGTTGTCTAGGCAAAGGGGGCTGAAGCACTTTTTGAGCCCAGAACAGCCAGATAACATTTGGAAGTGGTTCAGACAGATACTTCCCTAACTCAATGGAGTATAAGAACGGGGAGAAGGTTCAGTACAATCAGACCTCCAAGATTTGGCTATTGTAGCTAATCTCAATTGAAGCACTTTTAGCTTTCTTGTGGAGTTGATTTTCTGCTCTGGCCTACCTGGTGGGGTTCACAAGTTCCCTCAACCATGCTCCATCTCAACACTGTGTCTTTCTCTCCTGAGACAAGTCCTGTTTCCAGATGTTCAGAGGGCTGCACTAAGGCTCCCTCTCAATAAGCCAGCTGGCTCGTACTTTTGCTACCCCTGACATTCTTGGAGTGGTTTCTAAAATACTTCCTGGAAAAAAAAAACCCTACGAAGCATGAACGGGGTGGGGGAAAACTGCCTCTGTTTCTGACTCTGCTTCATATGGACCTGAGAAGACCCCAAGCAGCACTTGCTAATCAATTCAGACAAACACACCAGGTACCATTCTCTGCTTTGCGGTTATTTTAAGGGACGGGAGGTTGGCCAATAAAGAAAATGCCAGTGATTGAATAGGCTCCCTTGAATTCAGTGGGACTTCCTTCGGAGCAGGCTTACATCAGAGCGTGCTAGCCTTAAATGAAGGCTTGCTGATCAGATCATGAGCCAGTTTGGCCTGTTAGCCCAAATCAGGAGCCCTGAAGAAGCTGGAGCTGGATTTGATTTTTGTAAGCAAAGAGAGAGGTCTACCATGGAGAAACGAAAGCCCTGGCATGTTGTAGCTAGGAGTTACACAACACGGAGCATGTGGGCACCAGTATCCCAGCATCTTTCTCTCATTTTTTCCCCCAACTATTCTTTTTTTTCTAAAAAAACTAAGAAATAGGAAGCTGGCATGGTGCAAAACATCTGTAGTCACTTGGCTGTGCCCTCTGTTTGGTGAATGGACAAGTCTCCCAGCGCTGTCCTTCCAAGGCTGCCCTCACGCCCTCAATCTTCCTCATGTGCCCCCAGCCCAGAGCAGGGTGACTGGCGCTGCTGTAGCTGCCCAGACATCCGACTGACTCAACCTACGCATCACGACCAGCAGCTGCAACTTACCACTCTTGGCTTTGTTCTCCTCATTGCGGTTAATGAGAAGGAAGCGGGGGCTTTCAGGAGCAAAAGGCAACAGGATGCATTGAATCAAGGAGGGGATAAAGGTGAACCCCAGCAGAAGGGGCCAGAGGCTTTCGGTCCCCATGATCAGATCGATGCCAAAGATCTGTGAAAAAGGCACAGCGAATAGTTGGAAAGGTGAGAATCCAAGTCTTGAGAGGTCCCTGAACCCCAAACAAATCTGAATTTGTCTGTCAAAAGTCAGGAGGAATCTGGTAGCACCTTTTCCGACCAACACATTTTACTAAAAGGCATCAGTTTTCTTGAGCTTCTTGCTCACTTTGTCAGATGCGTGGTTAGACTGATCTATGGTTTAAATTGGGATGGCGAGGGATGACCCTCTGGACTTTACGTAAGATGTCCCCTCCTGATGTTTGGCTACCGTAGGTCAATGCGGCTCTCCTCCCACACTGTATTTTGTGTGTGTGCTTGCTTGTGCAAAAAGACAAAAGAGCCCCTCCCTGGATTCCTCCAGATAAGGCCCTGGAGCAGGGCTGGTGCGTATCTGGGGGGCTAAGAGTGATGGGCAAAACGTTTCAGACTTGAAATATTGCAAGCCTGTCTCGTAGTTGGAATAACTTTGGAATTTGAAATGCAGCGGGCTTTTGGTGTGTGAGCACGATCCACCTTTGAACCATGACTCTTTCAATCTGCCACAAGCCCTTTTCACCTCTCAGATCTTCAGTCAAGATCTGCAGGAGACCCCACACGGCACCCCCCGTGGCCCTTCTGGGTGCATCTCCTCCCCCAAGAATCTCTCACCTGTGCGATCAGGATCCCCACGACGACCCCAAGCTGATGCAGCGTTCCTAAGGCCCCCCTAAGCGCCGTGGGGGACACTTCGCCCACGTACATGGGCACGAAGCCCGTGCTGAGGCCAGAGTAGATGCCCACGATGAAGCGGCCAATGATCAACATCTCAAAAGAACCTGCCAACTTGGAGAAGCCCATGAGGATGGCAGCAAGAAAAGCTAGGGAGTTGGACATCAACATGGAGTTCCGGCTGGGAAGAGGAAGAGGAACGACGGCGGTTGTCAGCCAGGATCAGGGGAAAGGAGCCAGAAGGCTGACCCCCAACCCCCTTCCAGATATTGCCAGCTTTCTTTGCCAACAGCAGAGCAGCTGCTTTGCAGAGGGCTGGTAAACAGCCTCCCCCGCCCTGTTTACCTGTCCCAGATGTCTGTCGCTTCTTCCCAGCAGATTTGGGGGGCTCTCTAAATACCACCCTGAGCCCTCCCCCCACATACAAGGACACCATCCCCCTCAGCAGCTCCACTTTGCCACTCAAAATGCTTTCCAAAGTGTTGTTCTGCTTCTCCCCTCCTCTCTTTGCCCCCCACACAAATTTGTGTTTCGGTTGGCTCCAGAAAAGAGAGAAAAGAGAGATGGGTGGAAGATCTTCTAGGAGAACCTTTGACTCACCGTCCAAAGCGGTTGACAAACAGCCCAACTGAGAACGACCCGAGCATCCCACCGACCGAGAAAATGGACACAGAGAGAGACCAGAGTGTGGTGAGCATGCCCTGGGTGATATACTTCTCATATCGGTTGACCCATGTTTGGTTGTAAAATTCTTCTATCACCTGCAAAGAGGAGAAGAAGGAATCCAATGGACTGAAAGAGAAGGTTTCCACCCCATACAATATGCTTCCACCAGTCAGATCTCCTTATGGGGGACTCTGCTGGCACACAACCAGGCCAAAGATGGCCTCCGAGGATCTCCTTCCCCAGAAGCTGCCTGATGTCCCAGGATACTGGAAGCCTCCTGAGATCACTGGTCCTTTCCATTGGTATGGTTGGAGCCCATAATGGTTATGAACCTTAGACACTCTCACTCTTCATGATTAGCTTAGTCATGACGCTGAGCCACAAAGAAGACATGCTAGGGTAACTGTTGAGTGATTCAGCCTAGGTAATTCATTTATGGCTTAGGGTGTTGTGCAATGGCCCCCAACCTTGGTCTGAGTCAAGCAGGCTCAGGTAAGTGTGCCCCATGAATATAGTCAGTGAGAAGAACACAGGGAGAAGTTGGTCTTGCATGCAGAAGATTGTAGCTCTGTCTTCCAGCAGGGCTGGAAGATCTCAGCCTTGAAACCCAGGACAGTCTACGCTTCCAACACAAGGACCACAAAAATCCAGATTAATACTAGGTTGCAGCAAAGTGGCACAGAAAACTCTGGGCTGTCCTCTCACAGTCATCCCGCATCGCTTTGATATCAAGGTGTTGTTTGTGCTCTTATGAAATCATTGGCTTGTTCAGAACAAAATAAAATGGGCTGGAAGCTTAGATGAGGTTCCAGCTTTTGGAGCCAACATCAACAAGGGCAGGGAGTAGAAACTCCAATTTCAAAACACTCCAGAGCTCCCGTGGTCAGACCCTGTCAGCAACATGAGGCGAAGTGGGCCAAGCATCCACCTTGCCCGCTGACCCATTGCTCATCCTGGGCCAAGGATCTCTTGGAACTGGTGGCCATTGATGTCCTTTTTCCACCAGAGGGTAGCAGTCTTCCAACTGGCCTGCGAGGGACGGGCACTGGGCTGAGCAGGTTACAGTGACCTAGGAGGAAATAAGACCGCAAGCCCAGCGAACAGCTTCTGGAAGGTCTGATATCTTGCTGAGTCACAATGGATGTGCTGAAATGGGAGGAAAGGTGAGGTGGCCATCTCCTAAGCAGCACCATCTAAATTCTTCTCCTTCTCCTGCTCTTTCTCCACCACTCCTTCTCCTTCTCCTCCTTGACCACTCCTTCTCCTTCTCCATCTTCTCCTCAGGGAAGGAGGCCCATACAGGCTGTTGTTCTAGGCTCACCTCTCTTTGTGCTGCTTTCTTTTCCAGCAGGGTGTCCTTTTGGGTGTGGGTGTGGGTGTGTAAATACACCAGAGAGGAGGGGTGATGAGGATAATGGTGAAAGCAGGATTCCAAGAATACTTTGTGGGTGGTCAAGGGGAGCTCACATGTCCTCTTCCGAACAAGCAAAGCACACCGTTCTTTGGTGCTCCTTCAGGGACTTAAATCACACGGTTAGGTCCAATCCTGCCCTACTTAATGGTGCTTTCCTTTAAAGATGCGAGAACACAATGCTACGTGTACCTGAGTCTTTGGAAAGGAAAAAAGAATAACTCCGCCATTAATGGAACAAAGAGTTCCAGGCGCTTTAAAGACTCAAAAATAGCTCACCGCTTCCTAGAGAAACCGTGGTTTGTTGAATTAGCTGGGAAGACACAACAAGCCAAAGCAAACCAAGCCTGTATTGGGGTTGAACGCAGCGCGAGAACTCAGCCTGCGCCCCTTCCAGCCCTCCCAAGATTTGGACGCGGGGCCGAATTCCCAGCCCCACATCTCCCAACTCAGGAAGCCTTCAGAGATGTCAAGGCAAAACAAAGATGACCCACATCTTCTCATTAGCCCTGGGGCGGGGGGCGGAGGGGAGGAGGCCTGTTTTTGGTTCTCGTTCGTATCTTAAGCGCCCAGCGCCCAGATTAGAGAGCTATTCCAAGGTCTCTCCTGAGCTCCCGGCGCCCGAATATCGCTCCTATGCACGGCAGGCTTGCAAGGAACCCTGACGAGATGATGCAACGAAAACAATGAACTTCAGCCTTCTAGTCCTGGCTGCAGGCCAAACCGAGTTCTGATTAGATGGGTGGAGAAGCAAGTTCACATTCTTTGCTCTGGGGCTCTATTGTTTTGGACAATCGGGGAGCTCAGAGGTGCCTCTCAGGGTAGAAGAGCAAGCGGTTGAACCAGTGGCCTATTTATTCCACCAGAGAAGCTGTCACTGTTTTTTTCTTCCTTGTGGTTTCATCCCTCTCTTTCCTGGGCTTCCAGCTACGCTTCGCCTCCGAGCCAAATCAACGGGCCTTTCGGCTGCGAGGGTCGGGTTGAGAAAGGCTCCTTTTTAACGCGCCCCTTTATTTTTATATTTGTTCCCCCGCTCTCCTCCAGCAGTTCAAGGTCTAGGGTTGGCTGATTCAAACAAGCCACGGTCATAAAGCAGGGTTTAGAAATCCCCAGGCTGGGTTGGCCCAAGCGCTTCAGCTAAGTTGCAGCTGGCTACTCTGTGGGTCAACAGAGCACACCTTGTTTTATGAGTCCTGCATTTCCTGATCTGGCGCTCTCTCAGCGCCTGCTGTCAGCTGGGAGGAAATGGGTTGTGAAGCCTAAAGGCAGTGTGATTGTGTGTCCTTGTTTTGTGTATCCAAGCAGCAGGGCCCTGAGGCCGTGGCTCTTACCCTCTGTGGCGCGTTGATTACTCCAGTGTTGTACCCAAACTGCAAAGACCCCAAAACGGCACCTCCAACGGCCAGCATCAACTGGGCGGTCATCTGTTGCAAAGGGGGGACGGGGAGAGAAGTGGAAGAAAGAGAAGACAAGGTGGAGGTCATTCAACTGGGAAAACCCAAGCAAGGAACACAGACAGGCCAACACAGCTGGCACCCGCCGGGATATGTCATCGAGCGCTGATGCTAACACTGTGCCTATGAATATGTCTCCAACGTGGTTTGGTTAAGTCAAATCACAAAGGAGGGAGTCAGGAAGATGACCTTGATGGAGATACGTAGGAGACACTGGCTAGGCAAAGGGGGATGAAATGTTTTTAAGTCCAGAACTGCAAGATAACCTTCGAAGGTGGATCAGGTAGACACTCCCTAATCCACATGGGTATAAGGAGGGGAGGAGGCGCAGCACAGTCAGACTTGCAAGATTCGGTTATGATATTCGGTTTTGGCCTTCCTGGTCTGGTCTACCATGGGGGACTAACAGCGCCTGATCAGAAACCCAGGGAGGGAGGCAGGCTCCCCCCTCATTGAAACTTTGATCCAGATAACACCTTCCGCTAAACTGGCTCATCCGATCGAGTAGAGCAGCTTCCTCCCCAAGGTCCAAACCAAGCGCGATTGTTGCTGCAGTGCTCAGAAGCCCACTAGAGGAAATCTACCCTGCCCTGGCTCTGCTTTCCATAATTTAGGATTTGCTTTCTGCAGGGCAAAGAAAGAAGGGATGGCTTTTTAAAAAAATCAAGCTGCAATCCCTGAACATCAGCCAGTTTGCCCAAGAGAAAGCCAGCTTACGGTGCAAGCTGGCGATCGGCACCCTTTTTAGCCGACCTCCCTGTGTCTCAACCTTCTGCCTAACCGGGGTAACAATCGAGGGCTTGTTTGGGCTGTCAGTTACGAGAGGGGGGCTGAAATCCCGGGAGCTCCGCCTCGGTGGCTCCGCTCCAGTAATCCGGGGATCCAATTTTCGCCAGCTGACCTAAGCGGCTTTGGAAGAGTCTCACGGATAAAAACCACGCTCCCGTTCTCACGCTCTGTGCATTGTTTTGGTCTCTCCGTGGCAGCTGGGCGCAAGGGGTATCGTTCGACTGAAGGAGGCAGAGCCAGCAACCTCGTGAATCAGATTTCAGGCAAGCCGCCTGGTCTTAGCCGGGGGGCGGGGGGAGCTGCTTGGCCGTTCTCTGCATCCTGCTGACGTGCAGGAGCTGAGTTTGGGGCCAGGGATGGGATGGGATGGGATGGGATGGGACGGGGGAAAACAGGGAGGGATGAGGCTGAGGTCCCCCCTCCAAAGCCAGGCCAAGAAAGCGTGGAGAAACACATCTGCGGTGTTATTTTCTTTCCAGAAGGATTAAGCAGAATTGTTTCTCCGAGTCCCAAGCAACAGCCGGTCACTCGGGGCCCTGCGTGGCTGAATCACTGAAGAGGCCGCCTAGCCCAGCAAAGACACGTTGGAGCTGGACAGAAGCACCGAGGCTGAAGAACGCAGTAACTCTTGCCCAGGCTGAATGCAACAGGACCCAGTTCTCCCACCCATTAAGCCGGCATGCACCTGTCTCCAGCGTACACTGGGCTGCACAGACCCAGCCACCATGGTTTACTCCACAGGGTGATCTTGGCCAGCTGGGGCTCCGCATGGTTAAGCAAACCAAGGTCATAACCCACCCACTCTAACCCAGAGCTACTGACAGTTGTGGTGCGCCAGCTTGCCAAAGGCAGCATCTTCAATTTAACACATGCTTAAACCAACTACAGGTCGCCCCTGTTTAGTGACCACAAGTCAACTTGGTCGTTAAGCGAAGTGGCTAAGTGAAACCGCAACTGTGCCGACAATCTGACTTCAGCTTTCCCTCACTTTACGGACCTGTGAAGGTCACAAATGCAAGGATGAGTCGCAAAGTTACTTTTTCATCACGGTCGCTGTACAAGGCAGTGGCTAAGCGAGGACTACCTGTATGTGAACGATAAACCTAGCATTTGACCTGGCCAACACAATGCACTTGGCCCTGATATGGTTTACTATGGGAACCACAAAGGTTTGTTCAATAACCTTGGTTTAAACAAGCATTGGTTCACGGTGGAGGGGCGTACCTGGCTGCAAGCCTCTATCAAGAAGCTCAGGGTTCAGACCCCCAAAGGGCCAAAGTTCCATGTGACCTGGACTGGCCATTAAAGCTGCGGATCTTTAATGGTTTCCCATCCATCCAGGGGTCTCGTGCGAAGCCCTCCTAGACAGACATGAACCGGTTGGTTCACACGGCCAGACCCCAGCGTGCCCTCAGCCAACCCAGGGCACCGGCTCGCCCCAGATGGCTGCCCTCGCCCTCACCCTGCCCGAGTATGTGAGAAATGAGTCCCCCAGGGAGGGGAGAGGCTGGAATCGGGTCACTGGCGCAGCCTCTGGCCAAGGTGTGCCCTTGGCACAGCTGGGCTCTCCCTCACCTCCCAACGGGAGCCTGGGGGGCGTTCAGACCCTGGCAGGGCTTCACAGAGAGGCACCTGCCCTGAAGGCGGAGGGCTCGGGTGGCGCATTTTTGGTCAAACTTGAAAACAGAGAGAGAGAGACAGACCTATGTTTCTAAAAAACACACTGCCCACGGAGAGGTTTTGTCAAAACAAGGAAACGCAGGGGTCTGAACAGCAGGGCCACAGTTTCGGAGATGCTCCACCCTTCCCCAAGGATCGGGGAAGCAAGAAATCACTTCTGGTTCGTCTCTTGCATGAGCCCAGCTGACCGTGGTTTATTCAGCCAACTGGGGTTTAGTCGAGCCAGTCCAGCCCCCCGGTACCCAAAACTGGTGCAGGAGATTCCCCCGGTTCAGATTCCCAGGCCCTCCTGGCGCTCACGGGCTGGCACTGGGCCTGCTGTCAACTGCCCAGGCTGCGTCCTTCCAGCGTTGTGGCGAGGGTAAAAAGTGGAAGGAGATCGTGGATAGAAAGGGACCCCATCACATGAGAGGAAAGGATACCCCGGATCCGCCAGAGCCCCAATCTAACTAGCCAGTTGTTTCTTAAAAAATTACTTTTAGTTCAGATTTATTTATTTCAAACATGTGTATAGCCGCCCATCGCAAAACCCCAACTCTGGGCAGCTTACCACCCAACAATAAAAGCGATATATGCAGCTAAAACAAAACCAGAAAAATGGCCCTTCTGTCATGACTTCAGGATCCTGTAAAGAAACACCAGGAATAATATTCCCGGGGCCTTGCTTCAGCCCTATTCTGAAACTTTTGCGTTCCTGCTTTGGGGGCATTCAACCCATCTCTCGCCGCTTGGCCAGAATGAGGAATCTTGACTCTGTTTGTATTTTGTGTTTCCCTGCCTGGTGAAAGTCCCCGGAAGCCTGCAAAGAAGCAACCTTTGTTGTTGTTTTGCCACTGATACACTGTTCCCAAAGGCGTGATTGTGGTTGCGACATCAAAGAGACACATGCCTTTCCAGCGTCACCTTTGTCCACTCACCCCCTTACAGATAAAGCAGGTGCCAAGCCTGAAATCGCACCATGGGGCAAAGACCACGCTGAGTGGCTCCACCTGGACGGGTCCACCAAACTTCTAATGTTGGGTTAGGCCCAGGGCCGGGTGAGGAGCCCTGCCGGTTTCCGACGGCTAACACAGAACCGTTCCTTAGATGGATCTTCCTTAGCCCCATCCCTTCCCAACAAACACATTCCAGATGCTAGAAGACGTCACCATAACATCTGGGCCTGTCAAGGGCAATTGAATGCCACCCATTGACCCGGTCCTTCGCAGAGCACCAAGCAGGAGCACGCAGCACATGAAGCCGAACGACCGTGATTCACAAGCCAACTTGGAGATTACGGCTGAGCACGTCGGTGCATTTCCCCAAAAGTGGGCGATTGTGTGCATTCAAAGCGGGTGAACATCAGTCCACAGATGTTCACTATAGCTCGCTCCATTCTGAGTTTGTAACTCATCCTCAACTCAGCTTTGGGGACTTCAGCATCACTTTGACTTTTCCTTGTTCACCTTCACTTTTAATTTAATTTTTTTTTTTTGCAACCATTCCTAGATGTCAAGGTGTCACCACCCATCATATTATGTATATTTACAAGGTAATTTCTAAAAAAAATAAATAAATCCCACAATGTGTAGGAACAGGTGCTGTTCCTACAGTTATCCCACTTTGCAACACCTGCCGTGACTTGGTTCCACCACGCCGGAAGTCAAACCACCAGCGTGCCCTTGGCGCCAGCAGCAGTGGGGAACAACAGCCATCATGGGCCTTTAAAATGCTCACTTTCCCAGAACTATAACAAAACCAGCAAGCACATTTGTTCAGTTTCTGCAAAAAAGAAAAAAAAAACCCAAAACCATTCCCTTCCTCCCAGACGTCAGCGTGCAAAAGTGAATTTTCAGAATTGCAAAAAATAAGGCTGTCACGCTGCCTTTGCAAAACAGCCTTCTCCCCCCGCCCCCCTTCCTCAAAAAGGCAAAAGGAAGGAGAGAGGGCCATGCTATGCTCTGTGTTTGATTTAATGCACAAACAAATAAACTGGGATGTTTTAAGTGGAAATTATCATGACTGCCAGTCTAAGGCACCCACCTGAGTCCCAGCCGTCCAGCTTTGGGTGGGACCAAAATGAAAGGGAACAGTTTGGAATGAGCTACACAGAAATTTGGGAGCCGGATTACAGGGAGGGAAGAGATTATGTTGTGGGCAAGAGGCAGACCCAAGATTTAGTGTGGGGCACAGCCCCCCATCTGCGCACAGTTGCATAATGACCACAACCACATGTCCAAAGCCCTGCCAAAGACCTAAGATGACGCAGCATGGTTCCGCCAGACAAAATTTATGATGGTGGGTTAACGCTTCAGGGCAAGGGAGAAGGCTGAGTTTCGGAAACTGGGTGGGTCCCGATTAAAATCTAGGAGCAGATTCACCGGCCCTTGACAAACCATGATTAAGCAGCCCCGTGTCCCCAGGAAACTTACAAGAAGTTGAATTTACTAAACAGGCCTATTTTGAGATCGGTCGTGAATCCGACAAATTGCTGGCTTATGAATCACAAGAAGAACGAGGGAGAGGAATCGTTTCTTTGGCCTCAAATGAATTCTTGCCGGTTTGACTCCGTGACCATTATATTCCTGCCTGTCTGTCGTGAGAGAGAGATTTCTTTATTGCCTTAGGTGAAGAAACTCCGCAGTTTGCATGGATTTCACAGCACGACGGGCAGGGCTTCTCAACAAACAAGTTCACCCACTCTCTGTTTTGCGCTGGGAAATTTCTGCCCCAGAGAAATCACCCCCCTTGCTGCACCCAGCCCAACAGCGGATCCGTTCGTTGCCTGTTATTTCTTCCTCCAGGGAATCATAGCGGAGGGGTCTCAAAGATCATCTAGCCCTCCTCAGAGAGGAAATCCAGAAATCTCAGTCTATACTTGGAAAGCTCTCGCGTGGGGGGCAGCTTCCCCCACTCCAAAGTCATTGGCTGTGTTCCTGATCTGCCTTTAGCGCAAAAGGTTTCACTCCACGTTCAGCGGAAACCTCTACATCTCACGCTCCACAGAGGACAATCCCCTCCTTTCCCCCCTCCCTGTCCCCCTCCCCAATTTCCTTTGGAGGCCCCTCGCCGTCTTCCTTGGCCTCCTTCAGACCTGCTCCCGTGACTACCTTCCCTTTCAACCTGCCACCCAGAACAGGCCCGGGCAGAGCCATGCAAACGCCTTCACACCATTGCAACACAAAGTTTTGCAACTTCCCCGCTACTCTCCCCCCGTCCCCCGCCCACAACGCTTGCAGAGCAAAAATGCCGCCAGACTATACGACCATTTATTCAGAGCTGGTTTGCCCAGAAAATATCCCCACCCTGCAAGAAGTTTCCTAGCGCTCCTTTTTAACCTGCAAACATAAGCCGCTTACAAATTAACCCCTTCGGTGTCCCCCAGTCTCCTGAGTCGGAAATCAACTCCGGCTCTGGGCTTCGCAGGTTGTACAAATGTTTTGCTTTTAAAATTGATTTATGACTAAGGTTTCTGTGCCGTTCCTTTTGTGCAGGGAAAATGGCACCATCCGCCGGGGGTAGGGGAGACCCCTGCCCCCAATAGCCCTCTTTGGACACTCCCCAGAAACCCAGTGGGGAGGGTGGCAGTCTGGATGCGCAAGGACTGTGTCACCAAAGCACGGGAGCTGTGCAAACACAGCTCAGGTGCCTGACGTCAATGACCACTGAAAACACCCTTTCACGTAAAATGATGCTGCAGACCGGGGCGGGGGCAGAATGGAGACCAAAAGGTTCCCAAAGATTTCAGGGTGGGGTTCCCCGGCGATGCAAATTTTCAGACCAGGGATTTCAGGGCGGGGGGTCTGCTGATCCTCTTCTTCACCCCAGGGCCAGCCAGCCTGCCTGCCTGCCTGCCTGCCTGCCTGCCTGCCTGCCTGCCTGCCTGCCTGCCTGCATTTATTTATTTATTTATTTATTTATTTATTTATTTATTTATTTACTGGTGCCTTGAAGTCAGTCGTGATGCCTGGCGACCGCCTGGGCTAGTCCCTGTGGTTTTCTTGGCAAGGCTTTTCAGAAGCGCTTCGCCTTTGCCTCCTCCTTCCTAGGGCTGAGAGAGAGGGACTGGCTCAAGGTCACCCAGCTGGCTCCGTGCTCAAGGAAGGACTCAAATTCGCAGCCTCCCAACTTCTATCCCGGTGCCTTAACCACGACACCACATTGTCTCTCTCTCTCTCTTGGGACCTTTCTGCGTCTCTCCAAAAATGTGGAGGCGCCCTGTTTGGGGAAAGAGGCTTCCTTCAAGCACCCCGCTGGCAAACCGACGTGAGCTGGAGGGAGATGCCCTCCCCATGCCCACGCAGAGGGCCCAGGAGGCTAAGAAAGAAGATTATAAAATGGCCAGGTTTGCTCCCTCCCTCCCTGCAATTAAACCTCTCCTCCCCCAACCACGTAGCGCATCCCATGCAGCCGAATTTGGCACCACAGGCCGTAATCTTGCAAGTCAGCCTCTGGCGAGGTTTCTGCGCTAGCTACCCTCTTCCCTGGCACGGATTGGACTCCTCTCCCCACCGTCCACAAACCTCAAATTTCAGGCGGGTGGGAGGCTTGTCCCTGCACCAATGAGTGGGCGACGCTGCGCACGAGGCACATTACGTCCTCTTTTGGCCTAAAGCCATTGGATTTCTGTCCGCCAGCAGACAACCGGGGAGGGACTCGCCTTGCATGATGCAGACATTCGAGACATGAAAACGGCAACGTCCCAGGAGAAGAAGGCTGCCATTTTAATGAGCCAAACGGTCAGCGGGGGCCTCCTGGAGTCCGGGGGCGTCTCATCCGGTCACAACCCAGAACGGATTCTGCCAGTTGCCCCCTTCCCAAATGCACCATTTGGCGTTCAGTAAATGGTTAAGGGAAGGGGAGGTTTTACCCCGCTGTTTCTCAACCTCAGCAACTTTAAGATGTGCAGACTTCAACTCCCAGAATCCCCCAGCTCCCCAGAATTCTGGGAGTTGAAGTCCACACACCTTAAAGTTGCTGGGATGGAGAAACACTGTTTTACACACAAAGAGGTACAATGTCCCCAAGCAGCTATAAAAATACCCGGCAGCGCAAAGCATCTTTACGCCAGTTTTTGAGCTACACAGAATTCTTCCGGGGGCCCCGTTCCGGCACAATCTCTCAGTTAGGGGACTCCTAAGAGATGTTTTGGCTTCACCTCCCAGTTATTATCCAAAAGTCAAAGTTTCTGGACGATCCCTCGGAACGCAGCATCCTCTATCCAACCAGCCAAACCCCCTCCCCACTCCCGCAACCATGCTGGACGTGCTAGCTGGGAACAATGGGAATTGAAGTACAACACGCCAAGGAGACGGCTCGACCCGTTTTCCAGGCAGGAAAGAGGAAAGACAAATTCATGAGGCTCCCTTGCTCTTCTCCACGCTGTTTGCTCAAAATAAATAAATAAATAATGAAAATAAACATGTCCACAGAGTGACGTGTTTCTGTCGGCAACATTTCAGATTGCTGCTCCACCCAGGAATAATAATAAATTACTTAATTGCCCTGAATTGATCCAACACATCCCCGGTGAACCCTTTCTCTCTTTTTTTTAAACAGTTTTTATTAAAAGGTTTTACACAGATAATACATTCAGAGAAAGAAGAAGAAAATATATAGTAAAATAAATGTGAAAAAAGAAAAGAACAGAGAAGATGAATATATATACACACACACATATATAAAAATAAATTAAAAAAATAAAGAAGGGGCTTTTGACCTTCCTCTCAGCGATTTTATACCATTCTAAACCTTTCTCTCTAAGATTTCATCATCATTCTCTTCTTGCTATAGCCTATTCTTCCTCATCTCCAAAACACAAAATCATTTTCTCTCCTACGCAGAAAGCCCGTAAGGCGTTTCCAGTTGTTGATGAATGTCAATAATGGCCTTTCTCTAATCAAAGAAGTCAGTTTGGCCATCTCGGCAATTTCACCCGCCATGCCTCCACGGTGGGTAACGCCGAACCTTTCCACCTTTGGGCACATAATAATCCCGCTGCAGTAATCATATATCGAAATAGCCTTCCGTGGCTCTTTCCTAACTATTTATCCATCCGTCCTAAAAGGAAAAGCACCGGCTTTCCCTTTCTCTGACGGACTCGCCCACAGCTGCTCCAGGCCGGTCAGCTTCTCTTCTCTTCCCTTCCCTCCTCCTCTCCTCCCCGTTTTTTAAAGCCTCCAGGGAGGCTTTATTAGGGATATTAGGCAGCCTGCAAATTTGAAAAGTAACAAAATTAAAGCGTTGGCTGTATTCTGTACCACGTCCCATATAAGGCCAACGAGGCTGAACTTTACCGAAAGAGGCAACTTCCACACACCGCCGGAGGAGTCTGAGACCCGAATAAATGAGACTCTGCTGTGCTGAGCCACGTTACGGCTTGGCGCGTTACCCAAACGACAGCTCGGTCAGGTCGCTCGTCCGGGTGACGAGCTGGCAGAGGACAGAACCTCCACCTTCTGGGGCAGTATACCTCCAAAGGCCAGGCGTGGGAAGGAGAAAGAGTAAGGCGAAAGGGGGAAGGCGGCCCCAGGCCTGCTCTGAGGGGCTAAGGGTGATTCCTTTCTAAATATGCCTGCCTGGGCCCTAAGAGAGTCTCCGGAAGCCCGATCTCGGCTCGCCCTGCCAAGTGAGGCCCAAAGGGTTAGGGCATTGGGGGCAGAGGCTTTTTCGGGGTGGTTCCCCCTCTGCCAACCCTGAGATGCCCGATGTCCAGGCCGGGGGCCTTTCAGCACCACGGAGAGAGGATTTTAGAACAAAGCCGCTCTCAAAAAGTGGGCAACTTTTCTTTCTGCTGTACAGTAGTCCTTTTTCCTCTAAGACGGGCACGATTCTACATTATGCTGGTTGCGTCATTACTTTTATGGCTACCGTTGTTATTAGGGAGTCTGGGTTTCCCGCTTTCCTTCTGCACCCTCTCCGGGTCACGGGGAGTGTGAAAACATCAGAGACCGAATGAAATCACCCCGCGAGAAAAACACTCCAACGCCCAAGTTTCCCACCAAGGAACCGGGGCCATCCGTCAATGCCCCAAAGCAGCAAGGGGAACCAAAACGCTCGAATCCCCCTCCCGAACAGCTCCGGCGCTCCCATTCCATATAAATTTAATAATAAATAAATAAATAAAATTCCCAGACTGGAAAGGGGGGGGCACAAAGCAGCCAGAGCCAGCAAAGACATTGCAGAAGCCGTTTCTGAGTCAGCTTCTCCCTCTGACTCACAACCACATCATCTTCGGCGCAGAGTGTGGCTTGCCTGAGTAACGGCAGTGGGGCATTCGGGGCGGCCAGAGAGCCCAGTTAGGGTGGGCGGGGCCCAGGCTTGGCCACGAGGGCCTAGACGTGCCATGAAGGCCTCCTTTCACATGAATCTTAATTTGGTTACTTGGTTTTCCAGCCAGTTATAGCCGATCGGAACTAACCATGGCTTAGTTGGGCAGATTCCCCATCATCCACCCGACCTATTCTTTATCGCCTCTTAATGCCCTACAGAACAGCAACTCTCAGCCTTCTGGGCTTCCCCTCCCAGAATTCCCCATCCAGCATCTGCTGGGGATTCTGGGAGGGGAGGCCCACACATCTGGGGGAGCGCCCAGGATGGGGAAAGCCGTTGTAAAGAAAGCAGGCTTCTTAATCCGGATCGAGCCATGGTTTTCAGCAGAAGCCAATCAAACTTGGCCTGTTTTAATCTTTCATCAGTGGAGGTGGAGTTCAGTCCCAAAGTAGGACCCTGCTTGTTTTTCAAGAGATCGCAATTCACTGCTTTCCTAAGAGATGGATTGCAATAAAATAAAATAATTACGGCACGTTCTAGGGAAGTGTGCTTCCCTGACGGCTGCTGGATGAAAGCAAACCTTCATTAATATAATAACTAGGCCGTTCTATCCCTCTCTTTATTTGCTTCCAAAAATCGTCCCTGGAGCTGCATTGGGAGGTTGGCCATGTGCCCCGATGATTGGGGGCAGACATTTCCTGCGCATCGTGTCATCATGCTTTCTCTGAATCAAATTGGGGAGATAAAATTTAACACCCCC
>NW_006537687.1:36737-73749 GCF_000186305.1 Python bivittatus | reverse complement strand
CTTCACTGAGTTACGCAAGCCCCTTCGCCACGACAAGGCAGTGATCCATGAAGGGGTATATGTAGTACCAAAAGTTATTTTTCAACATATAATCTATTAAGTCTGGAGTAAAATACAAAGAGCAACTAGTTTTCTTCATCTGTGCTTTATTCACATAAGAAAACATGAATAGACATGCTGTTTTAAGATCCTCCTTGAATGTAACTCTTACTGCTGAAAAGCTTAAATTCAGAACATGGTCTAAGATGACTGAAAACGGTCTTTTTTTAGATTATGAAGAATATATGGTAGCACTGTAGAGGATTTTACTTCCATCTCAAAAAGGATCAGATATTTACTTTGAAAATATTGTTACTGGATTTTATGGATTTATTTTGTACTTTAATCCATTTCTTAAAGTGCAACATTTAATAGAAAACATGAACAAATGTAAAGTTTAAATGTGTTTGTTTTTTGGTTGGTATCGTGTGCCCTCTAGTGGCTTCTGAGGTATAGAACACAACTATACAGTAACCTGTTGCCAATTACAAAGGTTCCCTTTTTGAAAACCCTCACAATTTGATAAACCTAAGACCATATGGGAAAAGTAGGATTAAGGGAATTAAATCATGATTCAACCTATTAAGATTCCTTAATATTAAAATAAAACAAAAACATCAGTATAAAGAAACAATAGTAAAAAAACCCAGAATATATTTTTGAGAACAATATAAGTTTAGAGGTAATCCTTACCTTACTTGCTCTGGTGATATTAATATAGATAATGTTGATGATGATGGCTGTTCACATCCACTAATGAATGGTTGAGGCTCAGGCTTGGCTGTTGGACTTGCAGCTTTTTTTGAAGGAAGCATGACTAGATGGCTGAATATTTTTATTTCTTAAGTCTTTTTGCATTTCTTTATATAGTATTTTAATCTCATTTAGTGACTTTCTAAGCCATGCTGTATTCCATAAAAGGATGAATGTTTGTCACTTCATCTGTCATCTTGGTTGCATGCTGCAATAGTTTATTTAAATGGATGTCCCTCCAGTTTTTCTTTATCACTGCTTGATGAAGCAGTCTGTTTTTGGAGATTCTTGATGATGTTAATCAGTTCTTGGATTCTTGTCCGTGGCCTAACAGAGTGATATGTTTCAGTATTTGAATGAGCAACTTATCCTCAGGATAGTAAGGAGCATTATTAAAAATCAGCCACACCTTGAAAGGTACATTTTTATTTTTCAAATAGTGTTTATTTCATGGGTGAAACAGATTTTGAATCAGTACGTTAAAAGTGCACCAGTTACCCATGCCTTTCCACACTCTAGAAAATAGGCTCTTGTTCTTATCCATAAAATCATGTGGATTACGGGCCCGATATAAAAACATAGAATCTTGACCATTAAATCTCTTGAAGCACTGCCACACATCAGGATCTTTTCTTCTAAGACCATCACAAACCTAAAGCACTAAGGAACTTCACCTCTGATCACATGCTTGGGGGTCATTTTAATTTATTTATTTTTTAGTAGACAGCTGTCATTTTCATTTAGGAAACTATTACTATATCACTAATAGGACTTTGCCCCATTAGGATATCAGTAACTAACAAGGCCAATGCATATATACACTCACATGTGTAGAACACTTAAGAATGTGAGTACAAGTGTAAATACTTGCAACAGAGGCTCACTGAGAAAGAATGAAATCAGACTGCAATTGTTGCTTCCCTCCATCTCTGATGAGAAGAACCATTGCACCAGCACACATCAGCTTTCATGGATGTTTCTCTGCTTTGCCAATACTCAGATTCTGAGGGTTATGAAAGGCAAATTGAAATACAGAAAATCTCCCATGGAGATCAAATTTGTATGGTTGTCTTGGGTATGGCAAAGGATTACTGTAGTGTCAATTTGTCTTAAAAGCTTTTCAAAATCCTAAATGTTAGTTAAGGTCATTTGCAAAAGTATAATGCCTCCTTCCCATTTTCTTAAGATTTATCACTAGGATAGATGTTTTCTAACATGTTTCTTTTAAAGTGTTCTTTTCAACACTACATATTGATAAATATGATATAGCAAATGCAAATATTTAAAACATTCACCATTCTCACCAAGTTCTTGTTTATATTCTCTGATGTTTTACCATGTTTGTGTGTGTGTGTATGTGTAAAAATTAAAAAAAAAAACCCTACGTTGGAAGCTGTGCTGCTTCAGAGGCCTGAGCTGTACTTAGTTTAGTGATGTATTTGCTACCTTTGCGTGTATAATGTAGTATCGTGCTGATTTTAAGTTGCAATTGATACAGAAGGTTTATTTCTAGAAGCTGTCAGAGGAGTAAAAAGGATGATTTTGTTATTAAATAAAGCCAAACTTCTGAGAATGCTATTCACTTTGAAATAATAGGAACAATCGTGCTTCTTTTTAACTAACACTTTTCTTTGTCTTTTCCAGGTGGGGGACAAACTGATAGCAAGGGATGCTGGACACCCACTCTATCCCTTCAATGAACCATATTAATTCATAGAGTTTACCAAGATGAGATGTAACTCCATTCAGGATTGCTACTGCCATCAATTATTAGATTTTTAAAAAGCCAAATAAAATTTTATATCTGTAGGATTTTATTTAATCTTGAAGAGTTAACAAAGGTTTTAGAGAAACAATAGTTTAACAATATAAATTGTGCAACCTCAGAAATTTTTGTAAGATCTTAAATAACACTTTTCTGCCACTTCTTTTAAACATTTGGGCCAAAATATTTGCTCAAATAGGAATAATAGGAATAAATGCAAGAAGTATTAAGTATGCTTTACATATTAAAATTTTGGATCTCCTGTCATAACTCCTAATAGTTATGT
The DNA here is from genome assembly GCF_000186305.1 of Python bivittatus. Next base: position 70,906 of record NW_006537687.1, on the reverse strand, counting down.
ATAGATTTTGACAGCAGAGTTCTTGACTTTATCCCAATATGTATTTGGTAATACAGACCAGAAGAGTATGCTTAGTATTGCTGCTGCCTTTAGAGCTGAATGAAAATCATTTGTCACCTCAGCTTATATTTAACTAAATCAACTCTATCGCATAGTAGGATCACCTTCCAAACTAGAGATCTCTTACTCTCTGGGTTAGTATTACATTTGATTTTACATGCCACAAAATGGCTGCCATGGTGGGCATATCACAGAACACTAGAAAGCAAACTAGTAAGGTTCTAATCTGTTACTCACTCTGGTCTCCCACCTCAATTTCTTTTTTGTTTCTAGGCAAGCAGCAGATTTATAAATAAGAACTGTTTGCAGACCCTATCCCTCTTATTTTCTCAGAACACCTTTGGGATATATTACATTCTTGGAAATAAAGATCATGCTTGAGGTTGATGCTTCTCTTTGCAGTATGATGGCTTTCCTTTTTTTTTAATTAAAAGAATCTATAGATATAATATCAAGTCCCTGGCAGGGGGGCTAAGTCTATGATTAAGGGGGACTTGAACCAGTCCCAGTGCAGAACTTTAATTTTTCAAATGAAACTAAAGGGGGCACAAATAAATTTCTTTCTCTGTAGCTCTAATAGGAACATTCTTGACCTAATCATGTAGCTTAATTACATGTGCCATATCTTTAGCAAATCAGTAAAATCCAAAATATAATCCCAGTTCTCTTTGTAGCACTTGTTCTTAACAAATCATCAGTGTCAGATTTCTGATAGAGACACAGACATTTAAAAATCTATTTCTTCAGAAAATAAGAACAACTTTATTTATACAAGCAAATTCATTAGCTGCTATGAGTTTCAAACATCATCTATGTCAGCCTTCCTCAACTTTATGCTTTCCAGATGCATGGTTTTCTACTCACAGAATTTTTAGCAATGCTTACCCGGCTGGAGATCCAGATTGCACAAGACTGTTGCTAGTACGCCATTATTTAAACCTTATTAAGTGGAAGATTCATAGAACTGTAGAATTAGAAGGGACCACAAGAATCATTTAGTCCAGCCCACTACAATTAAACCATCCTTGAGAGGTAGCTGTCCAGCCTCTTTTAGAAAATTTCCAAAGATGGAGAACCCACAGTCTGCAAGTAGACTGTTCCATTGTTATTCAGATCTTACCATAAGTTTGAATTAAATGAAATTTAGGTAGCTGCAAGTTATACTTGTTATTTCTGGTCCAAGTTTCTGTGATCTTGGAAATTAGCTCTTGCACATTTTCTTTGTAGCTTCCCTTTATGTATCTTAACATGACTATCATCTCTCTCCAGTCTTCTTATTTTATTACTAAAATATATGTGCTTCATTCCATCCAGCTCTGAGCAACTTAAATATTAAAAAATAGCAAACAAAAAAGCATAATTTAAACCATTATAGCCCTATCCACCAGGGCAGGCCTTAATACTGTCTCTTGTAGCCACATTTTCACACACTAGGAAAGCATATCAGGAAGATGGTGGTCTATATATGTGAGGGCAAGTTAGAAGGAAATCATCCTTGAGAAGGTCCAATTATAGGATCCCTACAGGTGGAACTGCCTTGGAGCCACAGTTCTCAGCAGGCCTGATATTACTGGAAGTTCAGATTCATTTCAGAGCAGGCAGCTTTGAAGATAACCCAGCCCTGTTTCTACTTTTGTTAAAAAATGAAAGTGAATGTATGGAATAAAAAAAGGGGGGAAATATGCAAAAAACAATTAAGATGGTGACAATTTGCTTGTTATGTTTGGCATAAAATGAAACATTATGTTAAATGCGGCATTGAGGTATGTGTTAACACTTTGAAACATAACTTTCCATAAAAATGGGTTGGTTTGGATGTCTTGAGAGATCTAAACAACCTCACAAGAATTTCAGAATGTATTTGTACTTTGGAGTGAAGCTTCTCCCATTCTGTACAGATTTGTCCATTTCCTTCTCCTGAGCCAGAAATAGAAGAACCTGAAATATTAATACAGATATATTGAATTCAACATAAATACAACTCCATTTTAAGAAGAAAGAAATAAAAGAATTTAGAGTATATTGAAATAGTCAGTTTGGCGTACTGGTTAAGGCACCAGGCTAGAAACCAAGAGACTCTGAGTTCTAGTCCTTCCTTAGGCACAAAACCAGCTGGGTGACTTTGGGCCAGTCACTCTTTCTTAGCCCTAGGAAGGAGGCAGTAGCAAACCACTTCCAAAAATCTTGGCAAGAAAACTGAAGGGACTAGTCCAGGTAGTTGCAAGGAGTCAACACTGACTCGAAGGCACCATACTTACATACATGCACACTAAACTGCTAAAGACCTAACAAAAGATGAATCTTAATTGCTGTCTTGAGGGCAGAGATAAAAGAAATCGAAGCACAGCTCTCAAATGAGTGCATTTCATTGGTTTGGAATGATGCAAGGGAAAGCTTTCTCGTACATGCTTCAACAATGTACCTCTGAATGTGAAGGCATCTGCAAAAGGTTATATCCTGCTCATTTTAATGTCTGGGCAAATTTGTAGTGGCAGAGGTAAACTATAGAATGTACCTAATATCCAGATTTAAATCAATTTACAGCTTTAAAGCAGATACCCCTTAAATTGTGCCTGATTAGCATCCACTGCAGAACTTGCAACATAGGCATCATAAAAGCCTAACGTCTTCCAGTTTGCACCAATTAAGACTAGTGGAACTTTTATAGAAAGATCCATGAAGAGTGCATTGTAATGGTCAAATCATGATGTAACGAAGAAATGGATAACCCTTGTCAAATCTGACTAGCACAGAAATGCACAAGATATCACTGTGCAAACATGTTCTTTAGTGCACCTGCCACCCTGGAACTTATGATAACTGAATTTAAAGAGCACTCCAGTGGCTTAAGACCTACTCTTTCACGGGGAGTGAAATCTCATCCAAAACAGGCTGCCCCAAATCATTGTCTTCTCTGAATTGAATTTTAACTTGTTTTCCCTAATCCCACCCATTATGGAATTTAGGTAGTGTTCAAGAGTACTAATTGCTTCCTAGGAGAGGAGCTATAGAGTTAGGTGTCATCAGCATATTGACAGTATCTCTTCATGGTTCTATACAAATTAGAGATTAAACTTTATAGGGAACAAAATAGAATGTTATGGAACATAATTTAGCAATCAAGATATAAAATAGAAATTCCTCCATCACTACCTTCTGGGTGCAATCTCTCAGGGAAGCATGAAACAGCTCTGAAATAATGCCTCTAAGCCTGGCACCTCCCATGACCATTGACCTTAGTTACCAAAGGTTCTATGAAAAGTATTAGCATTGCACTCTTCTCATGTGATTCCCAGTACAGATCACTCACCAAAGCAGTCTGTCCTATATCCCCACCTGAAATAATGCAATTATCACTTTTCCAGAATGATACTGTGAAGCAAGTAAGTTGATATATCTGTTTTTTGTAATATTTTTGTTCTGTAGCTTTTGTGTCAGCGAAGTATCACTGTGAAAGGTTATTATGCTTATAATTAGAATTTAGGAATATAAAATTAATGAAGCTATAGCTTGTGTATTAATCTGCTTCAGTGTTTTTAGTAATCCTTTTTAAGCAATTAATCTTATAATAATAAATAAATGATCCTCCTTGTAGCAGAAAATTTGATTCTGAAGCCTCAGACTATTTACATTTTCCCTATAAACAATCATGTAATTAGGTTTAAGTCACAGATATATCTTAAGATTTGATAGCCACATAGAAGGATATAATTTCCATGCAGCTTGTAGATCCTTTTATTGGATTTTATTCTACAAAAGTATTTTATCTGGGTTGCAAACTATCATAGAGGCATTCCACTGAAAAACCAAACTTCAGAACTGATTTTTCACATTGAGCACTATTATTACATTGGCATGAGGCACTAAGACAAACATTGAGCAAAATTCTAGAATGAACATCTGTACAAAGACATTGGCCAAGTTCATATGACCCACTGAACCAATCTAACCAATCACGTTTTAGCCTAGAGTGTGAACCTAGCCTGTATGGTTTTAAAAAGTATTCCAGCTCTGTTGTACTATATTGCTTCTAAGGTCCTTGTACCATCAAGTCAATGGTGACTCTTAGTGACCACACTGATAGATTTTGTCTATGACAATCTGTCCTTAACCTGGTCGTTCAGGTCTTCCGATAGTACACCCATCACCACTGTAACTGAGGCCATCCATCTTGCAGCTGGTTGTCTTCTGTTTACTTCCATGATATAAATACATTCCAGTTATTCTACATAGGTCAGATACAATGGTCAAAGCCAAATTCACACACTGTACCAGGTCATAGTTTATTTGACCATACTTTTTGAATAAGCCACAATGGGCTAAGCCAAATGAATCAAAACACTTTATGACTTAACATGATGTGTAAACCCAGCTAGCAGTTTTAATGATTGATCACACCATGCATACCTTGTTGCTGCTTATGTATGTGGTTTTTGAGCTGGATTTTTTACATTGTGCTATGTGGTTGGCTAATTTGTGTAGTGTGTGAACTCTGAACAGGTTCATATATTCTGCAGACTATAGCGTTTAGATTAATTCAGTAGACAATGATTCTTTAAATTAAGGATTAGAATGATGTGTAAACAGCCTACAGATTACTGCCCCCCCCCAAATACAGTACTTTTATTTTTCCCGAGGAAGATTTCATAGTGAACAGAATGGTGTGCACATAGTTGCATCATTTCATAGTTGATCAAGACTTTTCCTCTCCCTCTGGTCATCTCTGTGTGAGAGGAGGATCAGGTGAGCCCCACCTCACACTAGTGCCCCTTTACCTGTACCCACTGGGAGCACCTATTCGCGTACATAGTTTTTTATGGAGATTATTTCGGGATAGACCAGTTGATCCAAGTCAAAGCAACAAGGTAAGGCGAAGCGAAAGCCCGGGAAACTAGAGATTCTGAGGCAGATAAATATCTTGCACGTTTATTTTTGTAATCCTTCCAGATCCGTTCTAAGGCATGCAACCCACAAAGACTGTTCTCGAGATTGCATTTTCCACCACGCTGAGATAGTGAGCTTTATTTACTCCGATTCCTGGACTACCTTTCCCAAAATACCAATCGCATCGCAGAGGGAACCTCACGGTTCTACTACAATGGTAGCTATTAATGTCACTCGTCGGGAGACTACCATTCCTTTACCTTGGAGGCGCCTTCCGACTCGTCGAAAGCCCTTTGCGGCGACCACAAAGTATTCTGGGAAACGTAGTTCCTTCTCCGTGAGAGCGTGCTTCGCGCCGCTGGGGCGTGTCCTCAGGAGCTATATAAGCATCTGGAGGGGCGGTGGGCTGCATTTGTCTGCTGCTTCGCTTTTGATTTTCTGTGGCGGGTTGCTGGTTACCGTCGCCTTCTAAGGTACAAGGGGCTTGAGTCATGATTTCTTTCTTCTGGAGCGGAATAAGCAGGAAGGGGGAGTTGAACTGTGGGTTCGTGCAATGAGGGGGCGGCAGCGGCCGCGATACGAAGATACCTCCTCGGAGGCTTCGAGCGTTGTTTATTCTCCGGGTAGTAATCTGCGATGTGCGGATACTATTGTAAAATTTTCGGTCTGGATTTTTTCCTATAATTCCTTTCTCTGCAACGGCACCCATTCCCCCCTCCCCCTTGAGGGGGCTCGTACGTGCCGTCCTCTCGGCGTGAAGGAGGCGGCGGTTCTCCTTAAAAACCGAGACACCACGTGATCTGGCTGGAGTTTATGCCGCCATTTTTAATGGCTATTAATCTGGCGCGCGCCAAAGCGCGGAAGGGGGGGTGGAGAAGGAAGGAAATGAGTCACGTGGTCAGCAGTCTTGGCCCATCAAAAGCGGCCGTTGAGATTTGGCGCCGAAAGAGCTGACAGAGGGGAGGTGAAAGGGTGGTCCATTGTCTCTTCAGCTAATAGGCTCCCTTCCGTGGGAAGTGTGACGCTCCCTCTTGGTTAGCAGTAACGGCTTTATTTACGATGTGACCGCATAAGCATGTGTGAGAAACCTGAGTTATTGATATTGATGCCAGTCTGATGCCTCTTGACCCATTGGGTGTATTGTAGGACCTGACTTTTACTCTGGCTGCTGTATTTATTGCCTGGTTCTTGCCTAGTTGGGAGGCCTGACCGCTTACGGTTTCGCTTCAGGACAGGAAATGAAACGTCCTTGAGAAACTAAAGCTTGAAATGCTGTTTTGTAGAATACTTTTTTTGTTCAGTTGTTCCAGTAATTAGCTAGCCACATGCCTGTATAGGTATTTCAGAGGACTATATGCTTTCTTCCTTGCTAGAACTTGTCATAGTTAAAGCTATGGGAAATAGCAAATTGTAGTTATCCATACTGCTTTTTTTGTCACTAGAATATATATCAAATGTTTCCTATGTATAGAAATCCTATTTTAAGGTTCTTTTAAACCACTTGTGAGTTTTTAATTTTTACCCATAACAATTTAATGCTTTCTGGGCAATGAAGAAGCTAATGATTTACAACTGCATGACTCCTTAAGAAAAGTAGTCAACTTATTTGAAGTAGCAAGTTATAGCAAATAATGTACTGGTGATAGCCAAAATACTTAAATAGTAAGCATTTATTACATTTTCATGTTCCAAGTGCCCTCTGGCTGAACTTTGAAAACTGTTCCTAGCTTGTCTAACTTGCATTTTCAGTTTCAGGATGACAGAAGAAGGTTCTGCTCCCTCTACTTCTGCTGACAAAACAGAGAGGTAAGAAATCAATTGGATAAAAAAGCAAACCTGTGTGAGACAGAGTAATGAATTAACTGAGGTCTTTACTACCAAAAGCTGATGAAGATGACATAAGATCAGATTTTGAGCATTTGTGGTACTGCTGATTTTAGAGCTTATGTGGTATGGTAAATTTTTCTGTGGAAAATGTTTAGTGAGATAAGCTGGTAGATATATTATTGGGCCAAGCCTAGTAAGCATAAAATGTGGCATAAATTGGCAATTCTGTCTATATTTATTGGCTGTTCAACTATTGACTTGGTTATATGTAGAGCATGCCAAAAAAATCATATTCTGGGCAATACCAAGTATTTTTTCATGCTTTCAGTATCGATGTGGATGGAGAAGCCAAGAGACTACTCGGCTTAGGACAGAAGAATCTGGTAATGGGAGATATTCCATCTGCTGTTAATGCATTTCAGGAAGCTGCTAGCCTTTTGTAAGTATTTAGAGCATTTTTAAAATCTGCTTTTAAAAGGGAGTAGCATTTTGAAGATTTGAGATTATAATTAATGGTGGCAAATGTTAGGTAGTGTTTATCTGACTGTAATTTCATAGATATATTTTTAATATTTGAACACTTATTTTAGTCTTTTCTGATGTACCTTACTTTTGATGTGCTTTACATAGTTTTAAGCTGTATCAAGAAGTTATAATGGCAAACAACCAGGAGAGGTTTTTTATTCTCTGTTGGGCTACAGTAATGATCTTTTACCATGGTTTTCACATTCCACTTCAGTCAAGCTTTAACAAAAGCTTTATGTAGTCAAGACTAATGGGTTGATAGTCAAATAGCAAATCATTTATCTAGTACAAGTCTAATTTACTCAGGCCTCTGCTGTCTTTTTTTTACTGTGTGTTAGATTGATATTTTTTTATCTACATGGCAATATGCTTCAACATTCAGTAGTTTGAAAAATATGTTAAGTTAATTTGAAATTGCTTATCCCTTAATACTGTTTAAGTTCAGTTAGTTGAAATATTTCTCAAAAGAGATGGGGAGAGTTGATCTCTAATTTTCCTTTAGGGGCAAGAAGTATGGTGAAACAGCAAATGAGTGTGCTGAAGCTTTCTTTTTCTATGGAAAATCACTTTTGGAGTTGGCAAGGTAAGTTGATATATCCTATCACTTGGTCAAGTGAACCTCAGTATATTCACTTAAGATTTAACCAGTCAGTACTTCATATAATTCTACTTATTATTGCTACTAAGCATATGTACTCTAGTTTTTCTGTGTGCCAGGCTATTTCTATGCCATTTTGTTTTCTAAGGAAGGTCCCAAAATCACTAACCTAATTTATCACGCATTAATGGTGTTAAAAATGTAAACTAGTTAGTATATAATTGATAACCCCAATATCTAAAGTACTGCCAGTTGCTTGTGTTATGATGTTTTTGTAAATGGATATAATTTATCTTAAAGAATTTTGTAAAGATTTGCTGTTACTATTTAATATAAATCTTCCAACAAGTCTCAAAAAGAGACCAGAATAAACAGAGTTCTCAGTATAGCTGCTGTACTATATTTTATTACTGAACATGTGTTACCAGATCTACTAGTTTTTCCTAGTCCTAGGTCCAGTGTAGAAATCTAAACATTTGTGAACAGTGCACTTATCCTTCTATTAAGGGTTGGCAAATTATGTTATTTGTTTGGAGTTGGTAAATCTTGGACACCTCCATTTCAAGCTATTCTTTTCAATGAGCCATATATTTACTTTTCAAAGTAAAACTGTCCAACATGAGAGAATGGGCCATTTATGGTGTTATGCTATATCATTGGCATTTTTTAATTCTTTAGAGTGTTCCTGGTTTAGACGTGTAATTTATTAGATCTTGAGCACTAAACTACCAGAGTGAAATATTAAGTAGTTTCCATTAAACAGTGATTAGTGAGACATTAGTATATAGTCATTGTCTCACACATGGCCTGGAAGTCATTTCACCAATTAAATAATGTTGTTCTCCTAGAATGGAAAATGGGGTGCTGGGAAATGCTTTGGAAGGAGTGCAGGTGGAAGAGGAAGAAGAAAAAACAGAAGACTCAATGGTAGAAAGCGCTGATAATATAGATGGTATGTAGAGCTGTCTTAATGCATTAGAGAGATGCCAAGCTGTATGTATTCTGAATGAAAATGAGGCATGAATTGGGGTGGTTCACCTTAAACAACACAAATTGTAAAATTTAAAGTTACAGTGATTTAGTAAGGTCGCTTAAATAATTGCAGCATTTTAAAAAAGTTTGCTAAATTAACGCTTCTATTAAATTGAAGCTTAATGTGGAATCCTGCCACTAGTTTTTCATGGGGGTTGGGCACCTATTTTTTTTTTCTTGATGAAATCCTGGATTTATATACTTGTTTCAGAAATTATTGGAAATAAACCTTAAAAGTTTTGTGAATAAAGCAAATAAAAATTCCAAGACCTGGGCTTGCAACCAACTCATGTATGGTGCAGGACTGTCTAGTCTTATTATATAAGATTTGATGTATAAATTTTGTTGGAACCATAAACAAAATTCACTACAGAGTGAATAATTGCCTTTCAAATTTGCTTTTAGCCCCTCAGTTTGTAGTAGCTTCCCCTGCAATGTTTGATGTCTCAGTTAAAAGAAGCTTGGCATCTCTTGCTTGGCTGTTAACTCTTGCTAGCATACAACTCATTGCTTAAGCTCAACTGCTTGCAGTCCATAAATGTTACAGAGACACTTGTTCTCACGTTAAAAATTATTTGGTATCTTGGCAGTAAGGTGTTAGTGGGACATAGGGTGGGATGTGAAGATCATGAATGCTTATCACTAAATTCGAAGATTTCTTTGTGCTTGATCTTCATGTAGAAGAAGCAAGGGAGGAATTAAGAGAGCAGGTATATAATGCCATGGGGGAAAACGAATCAAGAAAAACTTCAGAAGACTCTCTGGTAGAAACTAGAGTGCCAGTGAAAAATAAAGATGCAGAAATGGAAGAAGTTAGAGAAGAAAAAGCAGCTGTGAATATAGAAGACAACAGTTTTGGAGAAAAAGAATCAACAACCAAGCAAGTAGAAGGTGTGCAAGAAAAACAGGTCAGTGAAATAACTGTTGAAGATTCACTAGAAGATAGTGCTGCTGCAGAAGAAAAGCCAGAAGAGATAGCTGGTGGAAAAAAGCCAGCAGTAGCAGAAGCAGCCCAGGAAGACATTGCACTTAAGAAAGCATTGGTTGTAGATAAGGCTCCTGGGGAAGAAAAACTAATAGTAGAAGAGGCTGCAGAAGCAGCTGGGGGAGAGACTATACAGAAACAAGCAGCTGCAGAAGAAAAATTAGATTTGCAAAAGGTGGAAGAGAAGGCAGAAAAGCTTGTAGTTATGGCTGGTGAAAAGCACACAGATGCAAAGCTAGAAAATTCGATAGTAGAGACATTAGCAAAAACTTCAGGTGAGATACTAGAAGAAAAACAGTTGGTGTCTGCTGTTGATAAAGTAGAATGGCAGGCAGAACAGACAGCTACAGCTATTGTTGAAGAAACAGACATTATTGCTGGACAAGAAACTCTGGATTTGAAAGAAGAAAAATTGAAAGAACCTGTGGCTTCAGGAGAAGTGTTACCTACAGCTCCAAATGAAATTACTTCTGGGGATGTTGAACAGTCATGTGAAATAGAAATTGAAGAAAAAGCTGAAGCTGCTGCTAAGGTAGAAAAGGAGGAAGAAAAGGATCACGAGATGGGAGAGGGCGAAGGTAACAGGGATAGAAAATACTTGTGGGTGGATTTTGTTAGAGTGCTAACCCAAGTAAAACTAGAATCCATTCAGAATTCTCTCTACCTTGAATGAGGGAAGGAATGTAGCTAAGGAGCAGTTTAAGAGTGGAAGGAATAGTATAATTCCTCCCACTCCCTTTTTACCCCCAAACAGTTATCTGATGGACATAGTAAAACTATTGGCTGATTGGGAACTGTTGTTAGCATAAGTAAATCTAAAAAGCAGTGGCTATTAGAGAATGCTGAATGGATGTTTATTGCATGCTCTGATATCGCAAGATTAACTCAAAACAATTAAAAACATAGCTTGCTTCCTGTCATTGTATACCCAAGGAGTAGGATTCACCAAAGTACTGTTACATTACAATGCCAAGGTTATGGATCTGTGCTAAAAATATAACAATTTGTTATATCTAGAAATATAACAGTGCAACTAGCAAATTAATAACTTTCATGTTGTACTTGTTTTCTTTTGGTGTTGCTGCTATCTTATATGATTTTGAAAATTTATATGTACAGTTTTTAAGCAGTGAAATGTTTTAATAATTGCAGCTATTTGCAAAATATAATTGAGAAATATTAAAAGGGCATGTCAGCGTAATATTTCAGACCTTGTTGAAACTTCAGATTGTACCTCCTGTATTTTTTTTAGAAAGATTGTATTTAGTTAAGAACCAGTCAGTTACAGAAAGACACTGTTTACTTGCTCTGTAAACAGCATATTTTCTCAAGAATTGCAGAGTAACTATCTTGATCTATCCCACCTTACGTTTTTGAGGAATGGTATCCATTGTAAACAGTCCTTTCTAGAGAAGCTGACCAATGCATTGAACTATTCTAAAAATTAATTTTTATTTAGCAAGATTAGTTTAATGGTTTGAAGCATTACTATTTGCAAAGAAATTATATTCCTTAATGGGTTTAGGGCCTTTCCATTATGGCAGTATAAAATAGAAAGAAATTTCAGAGTCATGTACCTTTAAGTGTTTTCAATTTGTGTGTCAGAAATTCTTGTATGAATAGAAATTACAGTACTTTGGTAAGAAAAAGTGGAAGTATTCAAATTGAATCTTTAGTCTGCAGATATTAAAATTAAATATGAATGTTTCATAACCCACAGGCTTTGTCTTGACAGTTATAAAACTGAATAGCATCCACTTGGAGATTAGAAATATTGTTAAGTAATGAAGCTGCAAGAATAGCAGCATTCAGTAAAATAAAGAGCCAAGTAAATAGCATGCCACTAGTGTATATGAACAGGAAACTCCTCTTACAGAGACAGAAGGGTCAGAAGAAGAAGATAAAACTGAAGAGGACAAAGAGAATTATTCTACAGCTGAAGAAAAGGTGAAGTATAAATCAGTATTCAGATCTATTAAAAGATGATGTAATGTTTATCAGTGTTACTGCAGGAAAAAATGTATGTCCTATTAGTAGATTACAGATAGCTGCTTCTCTTCCATCTGTATGGTAAATGTTTTTTAAAATACCATTTTCTGGTTCTGTGGAAAAGATAATCTCTGTTCTAGAGCTCTGAAATCTCTCCTTAATGGGTGTTTATTCCTATGAGGGTAGAAGAAAGTATATCACTTTCAGGGGACTCTGTGCCAGAGTCCAATACTTATGTCTGCTGTTAAGGGATAGGAAATTGATACTATCTAATATGAGTGTTTTAAATTATATTGCTTCAGGAGAGTGAAGAAGATGAAGTTGGAAACTTAGAACTGGCTTGGGATATGTTAGAATTGGCAAAAGTAATATATAAAAGGTATGTCTTAGAGTTCTAATAAAATAATATCCTTAACTATATTACTGATGAATGTTTTTACAATGTACTCTTTTTTGGTCTAGGCAGGACACTAAAGAAGCACAGCTCCATGCTGCTCAGGCTCATCTAAAACTAGGAGAAGTTAGCATTGAATCTGGTAATTGACTTAAAGCTGCCCAGGCACGCTGTTTCTAGTGGATTTTGCATGTTGTGACTGTACACAGTGTGTCTGTTATGAATTAGACTATCAACATTTCAGTCATATTTGCACATTAAAATTGTATAAAATTGATCAAATTAGCATAAACTGAAGTATTTCATATAGTTTTGACAAGTTTGAAATGCTTTTATGTATCCTATGAATTGACAGTTGGATTGTTTGTTTTTTTATTGTGATCTAATACAGGGCTCTTTGCTTCCTAAATCACATTTTTATACCTGGCATTTTTTCACTGTACTGGCACTTAATCTTAATTAGTAAAACTGATATGATGGCTGAAGAAGAGAAAAATGATGACCTAGGGATACATTCTTAGCTATTATTTTCCTGATTTGCAAAACCATAATTTTACTCCTGAACTGAGTCTCTCTATGAAAGACTACCTGTATTAAATGTATATGTTACAATTCCTTTCCAAAATGAATGTGAATATTTTTCTATACTGTTTTAGAATTGAGTCTCTCTACTTTTGGGAGAATGTTTGTCATGATTTTCTGATGTCTTCTGCAGAAAACTACATGCAAGCTATAGAAGAGTTCCATTCCTGCTTGGCTCTTCAGCAGAAGTATTTAGAAGCCCATGACCGTTTGCTTGCAGAGACTCACTACCATCTTGGGTTGGCCTATCACTACAACAATCAATATGAGGAAGCAGTGCTGCAGTTCAGTAAATCAATGGAAGTAATTGACAAAAGAATGGGTAAGTCAAAGTACCGATGTTCTGCATCCTTTTAATTATAGGCATACAGTGGAACCTCGACTTACGAATTTAATCCGTTCTGTGACTCTGGTTGCAACTTGAATTGGTCGCAACACGAGGCAAATTTTCCCATAAGGTTCAATGTAATTATTGTTAATCCGTTCCGGTGTCCACGGACCACGCGTCAGGTGCGGGAAAATGGCCGCAGACCACGCGTCGGGCGCGGGAAAATGGCCGCGGACCACGCGGCACGGGCGCGGGAAAATGGCCGCGGACCACGCGGCACGGGCGCGGGAAAAGGCTGCGGATCCGGTTCGTAAGTCAAGGCGAGTTCGCAAGTCGAGGTACTTTTTGGGGCCGGAGCTGGTCGTATCTCGAAAAATTCGTAAGTAGGGGTGTTCGTAACTAGAGGTACCACTGTACTTTGGAGATATTGTGGGTTCAGGTCCAAACCACCGTAATAAAGCAAATATTTCAGTAAAGCGAGTTGTGAATTTTTTGGTTTCCCAGTGCATATAAAAGTTATGTTTACACTATAATGTAGTCCATTAAGTGTGAAATAGCATGTCTAAAAAAATGTATGTACCTTAATTAAAAAATTTCTTAAAATAAGACAATGAAGTTTGCCACATCAATTGACTTCTTTTCACAAAAGATTTCTGTGTAGCATCCAGTGCTGTTTGATAAACATAATATCTGCAAAGCGCAATAAAATGAAGCACAGTAAAATGAGGTATGCCTGCATGTACCTCCATTTTTTGCGCTGTCTGCTCCAAGTTTCAAATTAGCATTAGTTGTAATTTGCCAACTGGAACCTGATACGTTAGTGTACTTGGGAATAAATAATTTTATTTAGCTTCCTTGGACAACTTCCACAATTTTTGGTTTTGGGGGGAAGGAGAGGATTTTAGAGAAGTGGGCTTTCAGCTACAGAAGATTCTAGAAATGAGTTATCTAGATCTGTTCCAGTCCAGATTTACACCTGAATAGGGGACAAACATCTTTGCTCTGGTGTATGATATGAGTTGGGACTTGAAGAGAGGGAAATTGTCCCTCAGGCTCCTATTGGACCTCTCACCAACATTCACTCCTATAAACCATGGTGTCCTATGTACAGTTTGGGAGTTGGAGGCACTTTGAAAGTGGTTTTGCTCTTTCCTGAGTGAGTGGTTCAAGTCAGTATCTGGGGAAGGGAACAGTTGACCTATTGGTTACTTCAGTATAGGTTGACACAGGACTTTGCTCCCATCTCCTGCTAATCAGTATCTATGTGAAATTGTTGAGGGAAGCCATCTAACAATTCTGAGGTATCTTCAGTGTCTTGGTACATAGTTGCACATCACCACTGTGAAGTTCTTGACCTGATGTCTGGAGTCTGAGGGACTGGATAGACCAGAACAAGTTTAAATTTCAGCAAGTTTGGTCCGGGATATGGTTACTCTTTCCCTGACTGGGCAAGTCCATGTCTTAGGAGTCTTCCTAGTCTGTACTCCTAATTGAACAGCAGTGGAAGCTGTGGCCAGGAAGAAGGTTTTGTCCAGCTTCAGTTGGTGAGCCAGTTGCAGGCCAGTAGTGACCTATGCTGTTATGCTATGAGTTTAGCTTACTGCGACACATTTCTTCAAAGATGACTCCAACTGTACTCAGTCCCAAATGCAGTGTCCCAATTTCTAATGGGGAGAAGCAGCTTTAGCAATATGACCTCTGGATTTTGGTTCCTATGATGGTTACCAATAGCTTTACAGCTCCAATTCAAAGGGTTGGTTTTGACCTGTAATTCCCTGCATGACATAATTCCCATATAGCTACAGAATTGTCTCTCACATTCAAACTTAGCCCATTGTGTGTGCTGATCCTAAAGGGTTGCTGAGCATCCCCAACCTGTGTGAATTAGGACAATGAATACATTCTTAGTGGCAGTCCCCATACTTTGGAACACATTGCTACCTGAGGTTCAAGAACCCCCACTCTGCTTAACTTTCACAAGGCCATTGAAGCTGTGATTTATGAACAGGATTCTGATGCAGATGTTGGGTCTGGACCTGAATTTTGTTCACAGCAGTTCTTTAGTGGATAGTTGCATTTAGGTTGATTTTACCTTATTATAAGTTGCCTGGACAGAGATGGATTAAGACTAGTTTGATTACCAGAACTGCCCTGTGAACCATAAAGCAAGCTCAGAGTAATTTTGTTGTGATTATTGAAATAGTTGAGAGCCATAAATATTTGAGGTTTTTTGTTTTGTTTTTTATTTTTACAAAAGATCAAAGATCTTATAGACCTAAACTGGCTTTTTGCCTTGTCTTGAGCCTACATTTGCTTTAAAGATTTGGGTTTTCATTATGAAGCTGTTTTAAAAGGGTCAGTGGGTCAGTTGACAGAAAATTGAACAGTTGCTACTCTCTGATTTTGTTTTTTGGAGGGTTTTTGTGTTTTCTTATTCTGTACCATGTGATGACAAGGCCAAATCGAATGAGTTGTTTCCACAGAGAGTACTAATGGCTTCTATATCGTCACCTTTTTTCAGTTATGTTGACTGAGCGACTAAAAGCAAAGGGAGAGGGACCAGCTGAGGATGAAAAAGAAATAGAGGAACTCAAGGGACTGCTTCCTGAAATCAAAGAAAAGATAGAGGACTCAAAAGAGTCTCAAAACAGTGCAAGTGTGACTGAACTGGCTCTCAAAGCAACTCTAGTGAGTTACATTGTTGTTTCTGTTGAAATAAACAGATTTCAAAATGTTTGTATCAAGGCAAAATAAAAAAAGTATGTGCCTGCATGCTGTACTTTATTATGAAAAGTGATTAATAGGTCTGAAACCTAAAATCTGAGCAGAATATCATTTAACATGACAAAGTGATATATCATTGGTTTTATTGTGGATCTTGACATTTGAACACATTAGGAGGTAGCAATGTTTCTGTGGGTTTTCTGTTTTTATAAATGTCACTTAGAACAAGATTAGTTTGTTAAAACTGAAGGTTTACAAATTAAACTTTTAAATGAGCATGCGTTATTGGTTCTTAAAACTATTCAGATGTTCAATTAAGTCAAGAGTAGATTTCAGAAAAACATGTTTGTCCTAATCTATGTATTTTCTGGAGTTTCAGTAGTTAGAGGGTTTCTAATAGTTTATACAATGAAGGATTTCTTTCTTTCCAGGTTGGTGGATCTTCCAGCTTTTCACAAGGATGTGAAAGTAGTGCAACTTCAACAGTAAGTGACACTATCAAAAGCAAGCAGCTTTATGCTACTGTAGTATAATATTTAATAGAAACTTTCTTCCATTTCTGCAATAGATTCCAGTTGGGCACACAACTGATGGAGCTACAGACATCTCCCATCTTGTTAGGAAAAAGGTGCGTGTTCTACTAATAAATACAGTTCTCACTGGCTTGTAGTAGTTAATCCTGCAGTTAAAAGGTTAAATCACATTGTTTCTACAAATGTTATATATCCTCCATAAAATCCTTTCCACTGGGAGCCAATCAGTCTGGAAACCATCTAGTTTCCTTGATAGCCTTGGTGGTTTTGTGCTGTGCAGCACCCACCTTCTTAACCCTGGTTTAATTTCAAAACTTAATTGTGTGGGTTCAACAGGTGCTTCCACTTGACTGTGTTAAGGACCTGCAAAAATGCCCATGATAGTTGTTCAGAGTACAAAGGTGACATAACATCCATAGAAACTGAACTTCACAGCCAAACAGCCAGGCTGAACTGGGTTCCCTTATTTCAAGTGGAAATGGAGAACTACTCAGTACTATAGCCAATCTGAAATAAGCCAAGCATAGTCTGCTCAGCTGTATTTATATCTTGGAGTCCCTGGTGTTCTCTGAGCTTGGTAGTTTGCTTGCAGATGTTTCATTACCCAACTAGGTAACATCAGTGCTAGTCATAATACCAAGGACTCCAAGTTCAACCCTGAGCTATATATATTCTTTTCTATCGTATTTGTATCTTAGGGCTACTGTATGAGTTGCTGAGCAATATTTCAATAGTATCCTTTAAATCAAATAATTGTTATTTTGAATTCCCAATCTAATGTTAGAATTCTGGTCCTAAATTTGATCTTTAGAATAATATGCAGGCTGCTAATTAGCCTTTTTAATTTTCAAACAGCTGAAGAGGACCAAATAGACATTGCACACTGTAATCCTGCTCAATTTAAAACAGCACTTGCTACTTAATAGGCTATCCATAATTACACTAAATATTCTTTATTAAGATTCACATGTAAAGTTGTACTTGATGAAGACTAAACAATTTTGTCTTCAGAGGAAACCAGAGGAAGAAACTCAACAGGGAGACAATGAAGCTAAGAAATCTAAATCAGAACCGGCTGTCAATGGTGGTGGTGATGCAGCCCCCAGAGGAAATGAAGTTGGAGAGAAAATGGAACAGGAGGTGGGCAGTTCAGTCAGGAGTCATATAAATTGAAATAATAACTAGAAATGCTCTTCCTTTCCCAGGTACCTTTTTCTTGCCTATGTTTAATTGCCTGCTGGTTTTCTCCCAAACTTCTTGAAGCTGGGAATATATCCATGTTAAAACACATGTTAATATATGTATTGGACCTAAACTAAAAGTCTAACTTGATAATATAGCATTACATACTTCTGGATAACTGCGTACAGTTTATTCATGCTTTGAAATAGTGATCTTATTTAAGTACTATTATGTAAGAAACTTATATCTGGTTATTTAATCACTATCAGAGTTTAATTGCTTCTGTCAAGATGAGCATTAAGTGATAGTCTTATTAAACTGTACTGAATCCTTTGGTAATGCATTAATTAATTAGCCTTGTAAAAGGAATATATTAACTAAACTTTTTTTTTTCTTTTTAGACAGGGGGAAGACCACAGGTTGAAACTGTTCAAAGTACTGTATGATAGTTCTTTAATATTGGACATGCTCCCTCCCAAGGATTATGGGTTTTGTATATAATGTATTTTTTCACTTTTTGGCAACTTTTTGTATTCAATAAAGATTGTACTCAAACAATATTGTCATTTTAAGATGTGCAAAATTAAATCTTAAATCTATTAAGTTAGTGTTCTGGCTTCAAAATTTGGATGCCTTCCTTACATGCAGTCAACAGTGTAGCTAGATACTTATTGTCTGGCTCTTTACCAGTTAAAACAGAAGTACTGCTGCATTTCACCACTGTGGTACAGTCAGTTTCTCAAGACTAAAGTGGGGAAAGATAGGAAATGAAATACTTTCAGAAAAGTTGTAAGTATGTTTTTAAAACTGTATGGTCTGAAATGTGCGGCTTCTGTTTCATTTTGAAATTGTAACTGAAATTTCAGAGAGATGAAATGACAAGATTAGAACTGCAGTGCGAAAAACCCAGTTAAGACAGCCTAGGGAAGCATAAGACAACTGACTAAGGAAAACATCGGGCAGAAAGTTTGCACGCAGTCCATTTTTAAGGATTACTACTGTGCACTCAAAAGTGATTCATAAAATGTTAAAGCAGGAAAGCCACTCAGTAACATATTGAATCCTGATTCAAAGAAAAATGTAGCAGCTTGGGTTGTAGATAGGTATTAATTCAAAACCTGTTGCTCTAAAACACCTTTTTGGAATGAAATGTGAGACACTGCAATATTACTAGGTACAATATAAAATCTGAAATGTAATTTTAACAAAGTGGGTAGTACAGCAAGAATAGACCAAGAAAATGACAAGCCTCCTTCAAGAAGGCTCTTCTATAATTGTGTCATGCTCAGATGACAACCCTTTGAAGACAAATAGCCTATGTTGCTTTACACTATTGGACCTGTCATTGCCTCCTCCCGCAAATTTGCAAACTTCTGTAAGCAAGCACACGCAATATTTTTCTGTGTCTGCTCCACATGCAAGTGCAATTTGTTGGTTCTTCCCTGGAGTTAAAAATACCATGTGGAATATTTTTAATCACTAGCCTTAGTGCTAAACATTTTTCTCTTAATATGTGACACGTTTTTAGCATCTTGCTTCCACCAGAGTAAAGTAAGACTGAGGTAGAGCTGAGACAACATAAGATAATAGCGTTTGATGAGAATATAAGAATTTAGAACATGTTGCTAATAATATAATGGCGTTTTATTGGTAGGGGCAAATATGGAGAGATTTTGGGGCATGCACACCCACACCCCCATTTATGGATCCTTGTGCCTGAAGTGGCATGAATATTTAGGACTTCTTCAGATAGGAACTTCCATTTCAGACTACAAACTGGCATGTGTACTGATGTAATGGATTTCTGATTGAGATTCTCCTGACTTTAAATTTATTATAAAAGGAATGGCCTTGTCTAAAATAGCCAAGCTAATTTGCCCTATGTATGTTATGAGTTGCTCTGTTCACAAATAATAGACAAAGCAAACTTGCTGTTTTTCTGATGGTTCTTGGTGTTCTGCAATTTTTATACTAAAGAATTCTTTGTCATACAGTGAGGATGCTTTATTTGGCAGATCCAATTGATTACTTTCCCAAGAAAAGAAAAGTTCAACTAGGATGTAATGGTTAAATGCAAGAATTAAGCAGGTTTATGCTCTGAGATGTTTGGGATTAAACTATTGGTCCAGCAGTTATAACTAATGGCAAGATACTTTAGAAATTGTAATATATGCATATAGAGAAGGCCATGTGCCTACCAATAATCTAGTGCATTGTTGGTTTTGGTTCTGAGCCATTAATAACATCTCAGTATACCTCTAGGAAAGTACAGCTGTAGTGCAAATGTTTCATCACTTAAGAAAATTGTTCTGGCTAGAACTCCAGTGGAAAATATTTCACGTTTCTATCTCTTAATTTTGTGATTATTTGCTCTAAGTTTTTCCCCCCCTCTTCATTGGATGAATTTAAATTTCGTTCCCAGAGAAAAAGTAATATTCTTGAATCTGTTACTTTGTACACGTACTCTGATAGGCAGATATGAAAATCAGTCTTGAATATACATTCCTGTGGAGGAAATTTAAAACATAACTGTGATGGTTCTTTGTTCAAGAATAAAAACCCTCCTATTGAGGTCATTAGATAACCTTTCCAAAAAGGGAAGGGTTCTGGGAAGTTGGGTTTCCCAGACCCTAAGATGCAATTCTACTGCTAGAGATCAACAGTATCATCTGTTTGGTTACTGTAGTATATATTGGTGTGCAAAACGTTTCACTTTGAACTGTTCTGATCCTGAAACTGCTGTTGTGAGTATGAATGGACTACTTCAAGTATTTTGGAAGCCTTCCAAGCTCAAAACAAAGCTGGCCCCTAGCTCACAAACTCAGATATACTTGAAATGGGATGTTCAGTGAAGTTTTGAACTCAACATGTTTCTAAACAATCTTTTGGATACCCTTAAAAATGTAAATACACCAATTTACCCATGCAGGAATAAAAACACTAGTGACTGAATTAGCAAAAAAGTAAGCAGAGGGCCTGGTAAAAAGGAATTATTACTACCCCTTCGACATTGATAGAGAAGTGTAATGTTCATTAATTCGTTAAATTTATTAGATCTAAGGATTAAGAGATTGGCATATAGTGTTTCAGCAGTGTGACAAAGATAAACAGACCAGCTTCTGTACAGTATTCTCTGTCAATGAGAAATTCTTTAGGTCTTCCTTACTTCCAGCCATCGAAGTGGTATTAGCATATCTGAAGCTGCTGATGTTTTTTCCAGTAATTAGCACAGTAATTCTTATGATCTTTTGCATATAAATTAAGGCAATTTATGTAAAGCCTTGGACCACTCCACTAGGAATTTTGATCTATCTAGCTGTTCCATATTCTGTTCTCTTGCTTCCTGATCATGCTAATTCTTCAATAGATAAATGACTTGGCCCAGTTCATCCATATTTTTAAGAGCTATTGATATCTGGCAGTTCTATATGTTGTTGAAATCAGGATACAAAATTTTGAGCATTATCTTGCATGTGAGACAGTGCAATTGTTAGGTAGTTTGAGTATTCTTTAGTATATTTTTTGGTATTGGAATATAAACTGATATTTTTTAAGTTTTAGCATTGATAGGTTTTCCATATCTGCTTATAAACAAGAAATAGCTCTAATGGTATTGTCTTGCAAAATTTTATACTGTACAGTTCATCTTAAGTTTCCCGTGATTTCTGTAATTTTTCTTAAGTAGGTTTCTTGTTCTTCCTGTTCATTTGTTATCCTCAATTTCTTTGCAACACTTCTTTAGATATACATATCTCTTGTTGCTGTTCTTTGGAACTCTGTATTTATTTTAGTGTAAACTTTCACCTTCTGGTTTTCTTCAGCAATTTTGTATTTATTACATTTCTAGACTCCAGAACAACTCTAGGCAGCTTCACAATGAAAATCAGGTAAACACATATAGGAAGAAACTTCTTTTGCTTCTAACTTTTTGAGATAGTTTTGTTTGCTTCATCCTGATGAAGCATATCTTGAGTTCTTCATGGCCTCTTATCAAATCTAATCTATCAAATCTTCATTGCGTAATCGTGGAATACTGCTGAGATTGTATCTTATCTGATTATTTTGTTTTCTTTAGTTTAAGTTGAAATAATACAAGTTGTTCGACATGAGCTACAGTCAGCGCCTGGTCTTGCTTTTGCTTGGTGGAATAGAGTTTTTCTATCTTTACTTGCAGAATATGTAGTTAATTTGATTTCAGTGATGCCTCTGTGTAGAGTCATCTTTTAGGTTATAGGAAGAAGGTATCTTGCTACAAATACTGCATTTTCTTGGCTGTTCTGTGTCCTGGTTCATTTCATAGACCAGCGCCATATTTTTCTGTTCACTATTTAGGTCACATAGAATAGTATGACATCTTTTTTTGGTGTTGTATGGACAAAATGCGGTAAGTCGTCATAAATTATTCAGCTTCTGCTTCCTCTACATCTGTGGTTATTGATTGGCTTGCCTTGGACCAAAATTGAGATAATTCTATCATTTCGGGGTTGTATCTGAACACCAACTTTAACATTCTTTTGTTAATAATGATAATCCCATTTCTTCTATAATTTTCTTGTTTACAGTAGATTTGATGCTCCTTTAATGTGAAATGTTCCAGTTCAGTTCACTGATTCACAGAATGTCAGTGTTCAGTCTTGACATTTCTGCTCTGACATGTTTGCCTTGGTTCATGGTTTTGACATTCCATCTATGGTATACAATGGTATACATATCCTTGCAACATTGGACTCTTTTTTGCCTTCAGACGTATCAGTGGCTTGGATGTCCTTTTGCCTTTAGTTCAACCACATCATAAGTACCAGCACTATTTGTTGGATACCTTCTAACCTTGTGACTCATCTTCCAATATCATGTTAACAGTGCCCTGGTTATGAATGTCCATTTGATTTTCTCAGCAGAATACTGGAGTGGATTGCCATTTCCTTTCCAGTGGATTGAATTTAGTCTGATTTCTCATCTATGACTTGCCCATCATAGATGACCCTCATGGGTATGTTCCCCTTGGTATAACTTATCACTGGGATGGACAAGCTCCTTCATCACTTAAAGGTAATGGTCCATAAAGGGAATGTGCCAAGTAGGGTTTTTAAAAATAATTAACCTTTTTTAGTATGTATCTCTCTAGTCTTTCACCAGAATAGCTGTGCAAAGCAAAGCATGCATCAATGCACTGTTGTCAGAGCATCTGACAATCTCCACTTGCTCTGGCCCAAAACAAAAAAAAAAGTGTGGTGGTTGGCCTTTCTTTTTTTCAGAGCTGCCCTCAGGGAATTAAGTCTTCAGTTAAGACTGTTCCTGAGATAAGAGCTATTGCTGAACATATCACTTGAGGATACCAACTTCCATGGTAAGAAAAGAGAGTGCTGAATTTAGTATGTTCCTTTTTTAAGAACATGGGGGAAGCCTTGCTGCCGGAAGAAGTTAATAGGTTGTCTTCAACTACTAGGTGGCTTTTTTTGTTACTTTTTGGCATCTTGCATTTTATTTTCACACAATTTATTACATATTCAGACATAGGCCATTACATCCATTCTAAATTGCATTTTGTGCTGCTTGTGCAAATATGGTTACCCTCATTAAAACTAGATAAATTTTTTTATTTGAACTAAGCTCAGATCTGGGTTCAAATCCATTTAACCCTGAAGCTCATTAAGTGGCCTTCATTAACCCAGCTTACCTCACAAGTTATGAAAGGAAGACAGTGGATGGAAAACAATTAAAAGGTTCTTGAGTTCCCAAAAAACGATATGAATGTAAGAGATACATTTTAAATGACTTGGCAGGGAATATTGACATTCCAATCTAGAAAGGGTTAGTTACTTTTTGCTAAAGTAAGAATTCATTTAACTGAAGTAAAGGAAAAAGTATGCAAAAGAAAAATCAAGGAAAACCATAGAAAAGAGTTTTTAAAAACAGTATTAATTTTGATCACATGGAATAATATAGATCAGCCTTTTTGTTATATCAATATAGAGCTAATTCCTAAGCAGAGTGAACAGTATCATCAATACATGATTATAAATCTGGAGTGCTGTCTTTCCATGGTAACAGTAGCCTTTTATGCTATGCCCTTTGCTCAATAGATCAGTAGTTTTTCGTGTGATAGATTCCAAATTTTATAAATTTATGGTTATTAAGCCAGAACAGGACAATAGCGGGAAAAGCCCATATACCATGCACAAATGCACCTTTCATGATTTTACACTTCAAGCGTAATTTGACAGCCAACCCTGTTTTAAACATTCCCTGAGATGCCCAATAAACATGAACACATTTTTAATTGAAAATCTCAAGTTTATATGAAACAGTATTTTTAAGACCCTTAAACATTTGTTTTTTTATATAAGTTTTTTATGCTAATATTTTTGCAAATAACCAATATCTGCTTTAACGATCTTTTATTGGCTAATAATACTTTAGATTTGGAATGATCCACAACACATTTAAGTACTGATAATTGATGATTTTAATTATAAGATAGCATTAATCATAATTAATAATATATCAAATTGTGTAATTACATTTTAAGATATTAATACCCCATGAATTAAAAAAACTAATTTTCAGCTTCAGATTATCTCAAAATATAATTATAGCATGTGAATAAGAATCAGAAATATACTTCTATTGCAAGTATACATTTTGGAATCTTTAATGTTGGAAATAAGCAGAAGTGTGTATGTGTGTGTGTGTGTGTGGAGTGACTTAATTACCTGGATTCCATAGAGAAACAGTATTCAAAATGTCTGCCCAGTTATAAGGCTGAAAGTCAAAAACCCAGCTGTCATATGGTAACTATAATTCAGGTAAATTCTTCTTCCCAAAGAAACCTTAACATAAATTTGTTTTAAATGCTTTAAAGGTATTAATATGGAAATCCCTATTAGTACATATACAAATCTTGAAGTAATATTAATTTTTAATCTAATTAAAATCTTTTGGAGCCAAAAGAGGAGTCTTGCTGATTCCAATTTTTCTGAGTATATATCTGAAGTATCAATATCTGAGGCTACTTACCTTTTTATGAAGTCCTATCATGCTGGTTGGACAATCAAAGATAATACCATCTTTTATTCTGTGTGCCAGGGTCTCTATCAATATTTTAGCATCAACATTTAACAAGAAAATTGAGTGATTGTACAATTAGCAAAATCTTTATTAGTCTTCAAGCCATAACTTCATTAAATTATTTTGGAAAAACTTAGGAGCAAAACAACCGGTGCTTGTGTTAACCTACTCAATAGAGTGGCCATCTAGACCAGGCGCTTTTCCTGTTTTCGTATATAATTTTTCCTGAACCAATATCTTTACTTATACAATGCAATGAGTATTTTGCATTAAGTGAAGGGAACTAACTTCCAATTTAGCATAAACATATAAATACAGTGTAGGTTGTCTTGTTTATTTACTCTAAAGTTTCTGAAGTTTTCCAGATTTTCTTGTTTACAGTTTGATTCTTCTTCCATGAAGCACAAGTGATAATATACCCATGCATCCCAAATAACCATTAAACTTAAGAAGTATCTGTTCATACAAAAAAAGTCTTGTTTCATCTTATAAAATGTGAATCTTTTAATAATGCTTACTCAGTCAACCAAGGATACTAAGAATAAGCTGGGAACAAATCTGATGTGGAAATTTTGTAAAAAGTATATTCTAGCTGTGAAGGACTTAAGTCACTGCATATCTAAGAAATTAAACTCCGACATCAAAGCCTGTAGCATTCCCATGTATGGGAACAAAATTTAGCTGGAATTGTATTAGAGTTCTCGACTTACAACCATTCATTCAGTGATTGTTCTTAGTTACGACGGTGTTGAACAAATGGTTGTTATGACTGGTCCTCAGAGTTATCGCTGTCCCAGCACCCCCATGGTCACATAATTGTAATCTGAGCGCTTTGCAACCTGCCAAGTATCACGTGATCGCCATTTGCAGCCTTCCCTGCTGGCTTCCCCAGAAAGTTGCTGGGGTAAATCCCCATACCTGTGCACCCTCCCCAGCCCCTCTGCATCTGCGCTGTGCCAGCCACTCATGCACCCCCATGCAGCCGACCTGTGCTGCACCCTCCCTGAACTCTGCACACTAGACCTGCACCACACCCTCCCCTGCACCCCTATGCACCTCCTCACTCCCACACCCAGCAAAGCCACTTAACCTGCCTGCCAGCCTTGCAATTTCTTGCTGGCTTCCCAACTGACTGGTTGTGAGAAGCTGGCAGAAAGTTACCTTGCCTAATGACTCTGAGATTCAGTTAACAATGGCAACTGGGTCTGCAGGGATTGCCATCGCTAAGTGATGTCACGCTTTATGACTGCATCTGTTAGCAATGGAAATTACAGTCCCAATTGTCGCCGTAAGTTGAGGACTACCTGTACAATCTAACAAAGGATCTTAAATGTGGTTCAAATCTATAGCTATTATTATCTGAACCACAGCCAAAGTAAAACATATTCAAATCACTGATAGATGGCTTTTAGTAGGGCCACAGTAGTTAATAAATGTAGCAGTGTGGTTATTAAAATATTTAGTCACCAAAATTTAAAATGAATATCTTTCTAGATAACTTATTTTTTCTTCCACAAGATGTATTAATCAAAATTACTACAACCCTAGTAGATTCCTGCTGATCAGTGATTTCTGCTAGTATGTATTTGACCCATCCATCATCTTATGTGGATTACTTATTAAAAAAACACTTCAGGTTTTAAATTACACAATTTAAAAAGTATGTTTCTCCTTTTAAAAGGAATCTTGGGCCTTTTACATTCCAGGAAAGAACTAAAGACAACTTAAGCTTTTAAAACATGTACATACAGTCAGGTCCAGAAATATTGGGACATCGACACAATTCTAACATCTTTGGCTCTATACACCACCACAATGGATTTGGAATGAAACAAACACAATGTGCGTTAACTGCAGACTGTCAGCTTTAATTTGAGGGTATGTACATCCATCTTTGGCTCTATACACCACCACAATGGATTTGGAATGAAACAAACACAATGTGCGTTAACTGCAGACTGTCAGCTTTAATTTGAGGGTATGTACATCCATCTTTGGCTCTATACACCACCACAATGGATTTGGAATGAAACAAACACAATGTGCGTTAACTGCAGACTGTCAGCTTTAATTTGAGGGTATGTACATCCATCTTTGGCTCTATACACCACCACAATGGATTTGGAATGAAACAAACACAATGTGCGTTAACTGCAGACTGTCAGCTTTAATTTGAGGGTATGTACATCCATCTTTGGCTCTATACACCACCACAATGGATTTGGAATGAAACAAACACAATGTGCGTTAACTGCAGACTGTCAGCTTTAATTTGAGGGTATGTACATCCATCTTTGGCTCTATACACCACCACAATGGATTTGGAATGAAACAAACACAATGTGCGTTAACTGCAGACTGTCAGCTTTAATTTGAGGGTATGTACATCACAGATGAGACCAAGATCAACTTGTACCAGAGTGATGGGAAGAGAAGGGTATGGAGAAGGAAATGAACTGCATGTACATACCCTCAAATTAAAGCTGACAGTCTGCAGTTAACGCACATTGTGTTTGTTTCATTCCAAATCCATTGTGGTGGTGTATAGAGCCAAAGATGTTAGAATTGTGTTGATGTCCCAATATTTCTGGACCTGACTGTATTAAAACCAATATTTCTGTAGGTGAAGGAAGAAGAAAAATAATTTTCATTTGGGACAACATTTTAAGAAATTGAAAAACATGAAAAATAATTAAAAACATTGAATAAGAACATTTTAAATAACAAAGGACAAAAAATCCGCAAAGAAACAAACAGAACTGATACTACAAAGACTTCTGGGAGAGGCGTACTGCAAATATAAGATCACTACCCTAAGTGAAGGTAGCCTATCTTCCTTTTAAAAAATTTAAAAATTAGAAATAAAAAAGATTGCCACTATTTTACTTCAACTAATCCCAGATCAATAAATTTATCTGTAGCTTCCAGATCAAAAAATTTATTCACCCTAGAAGCCAAGGATAAGCACAACAAAAATCACTTGGAAGACAAAACAATCCTCAAAAATGAAACTCCCTTTTATTGTCAAACAAGTGTAATTGAATAGCTTGTATTTCAGAAGTACTGTACTGGAGAGGCAGATCTGGACTTTCCATGTCTTTCAGAAGATGTCTCTTTCCATGTCTTTCAGAAGATGTCTCTTGCCAAAAGGAACCTTTGGGTCCTTCCAGCAATTCTGTTTGGGAAAGATGAGTCCCAGCCATTCCACTTTATGATGGCAAAATGTTCTGCCTCTAGTGCTCGCAGGGGATCAGGCTTCTGCAGGATCAAGCATGGCTGGTGACTCTGGTGGGAAAGGCAGCTCAGGTTTCTGGGTGCTAAAGATGTGTAGTCTCAAAGTAGTATCACCATACATCTTGTGTTCTGCTGACTAAGGGATGCATCACCCAGGTGAGGACAGAAATGACAAGGAATGACTAAGATACCGAGCATGCCCACAGAGTGGAATGAAAGCTTAATCAACTTATTCTTACACATAAAACATTCCTTCTATACAAAAACATGGCTTTTAAAATGGCCTGATGTTTAAAACACTACTAAAATAGGCCAGTTAAGAATGCTGAATTAATAAGCAGGATTGGGGCCATTTCTGGCTTTTTACACCTGACCTGTGTGTTATGTTAAGCCATAGTTTGCTCAGTCCATTGTTTACTGAGTAAATCACAATTGATTAGGGTTATATAATACACAAAGCTGTAAATCATGTTTATAAATAATGTCTGGGTTCACATTAAACCAAAACCAAACAAACCAGATTATTGTGTTGTGCAATGTGTGAACTCTACATTTTCTTAACTTTTTTTCCCCTACATTAACTTTAATGTATTTACTACCTCCTAAACTAAACCTTGGCATGCTATGCTAGAACTGACTTACCACAATGGGCAAAACTGTTACAGGTGGCACAGGACTTTGATACAGAGGTAATGTATGGGTTCCAATATTCCACATGGTCATTCTGGATTCCTTTTTCTTCTTTGCACCTGTAGAAGCAGAATGGAAATAATTTTATTCTACAGGAGGAGGACTATGAAAACCTTGATTCCTGAAGACAGTCCTAGCTTCAGGCCCATCTGAAACACCAGCCACATACCTGCAAACATCACTTCACAGGATTCAAACTGCTTGGTTAGTCTGAACACAGCCCAGGCAGCTAACCATTGTTCACTCCCTAGTGATGGCTGATAATGGGGGTTGAATTTGTCCCAGAATGCAGATGCTTCCCTCCCATTGGGGCAGTGATAAAAGCGAGCAACAAGGATCATATCTTCCTGTGGCATAACATCCCCAAATATTACCTGAGGGAGATAAAAAGGAATCTACAATGTCCAGTAGAAAAACTTGCTATAATAGTCCCCAGCATTGTCCACCTTTTCCTTCCATCATTTCCCTTATGAAATATATTCAAAAAGTTTTCATTGTGTTCATTCGTACAACGTAAGAAAATCCAAAGCTCGTATTTTGCAAATTACAATTAAAATATAACTGCTCACATGACACTGCCCCCCAAAAAGCAATCCCCCTGGCAATTATTTGATGCAATATTTAGGAGAAAGAGCTCAGTATAGGGGTTGGATGGATAGGCAAAAACAGAGCAGGGAACCCAAA
The DNA here is from genome assembly GCF_000186305.1 of Python bivittatus. The sequence continues at coordinate 41,587 of NW_006537687.1, read as the reverse complement.
CTGCCTTCAAATCTCCAAGTCATCACAAAAGTGTATTGAAGCTACTCTTATCAAAGAATGTAGAGTTTTCTGGATGCAAACTTTGGATTACAGTGAAAAAAATGCAGACATTGCGAGTACAGTAATGAACATGATTATGTTAAATCTTAGATATTTAGATTGCTCTAGCAAAATCTAGTGCATGATATGTACCTTGCATGCATAGAACAATACAAGTTACATTCTGCTGCACTATATAAGAACTGTGTGTGTCCTCTGCACAAATACTGTTATGCAAGTGGTGGAAGGAGGAATGTGTGTGGACTGAGTGAGAAAGTATGATTCTGAATGCCTGTAACTTACACAAATAGCTGTGTTTATGCTGGTAGATATGTGGACAATTCTACCCCCCTTTACATGGGCATTTGTTACCACTAAATCTGTATCTGTGAACTAGCTTCTCACAGAGTTTTATAGCACTGTTTTCCTTTATCAGTTGCATGTTACATTTCTAACAGGAGCATTTTTTGAAAATGCCCTTTTGCAACCTTATCTGGTGGATAAAGGTGGTCCTTGCTTAATGACCACTTGTTCAGCAATCGTTTGAACTTGCGACAGTGCTGAATGAGTGATACTTCCGACAGGTGCTTGACGTTTGGCTGTTGCAGTGTCCCTGTGGTCACATGATTGTGATTTAGGTGCTTGGTGACTGGCTCACAATTACGACACTGCAGCATCCTGTGACCACATGGTCACTATTTGCGATCTTCACTGCTGGCTTCTGACAAGCAAAGTCAATGGGGAAGCTGGCAGGAGGTTGCAAATGGTGACCATGTGACATTGCACTTAATAACTGCGCGGGATTCACTTAATGAAGGGAACGAAGTGCTGGAACTGCTGTCACTAAGCAGTGTGGTCACATGACGTTGTGCTTTACGACTATGTCGGTCAGTGATGGAAATATTTCAGTCCCAATTGCCAACATTAACTGAGGACTACCTGTAACAAGATTGCCTAATTTCTTTATAGCTTCATAATAACATTGTAAGGCAGTTCCAATAAGGGATAACCATTTTCTTGATAGAACTGTCATACGATGTTACTGTGAGCTACAGTATCTAAGGGCCCTTCTATAATGCCATCATTTCCACTTCCCAATCCCTCCGAAACAATTTGATCCATGATTGTCTTCACTGCTGCAGACCTTGAAACACTCAGTGTTCTCTCCAACTGAGAACATCTTTCTATCAGTACCCCTTCCCTTTCCACATATTGTGCATGTCTGATGACTTGCAAATAAATCCAAGCAATTGCTATGAGACACCTGTAAAAGAATAATCTCTTGACAGGATGCTATGGAACTGAACCTCTATGGGGAATGTAAACAGATTGGCTGGACCTGAGAACTGGGAGGCGGGATTAGAAATTAATTCTCACCAATGGGAAAAGGCTCACCAACAATCTCTGCAAAGCTTCAGCATTGCAGACTAAGAAAAATATGTACCTTTAGCAAGGGCAGGAAATTTACTGGGGCAGCTGTTAAACAGCAATAAGAGTGTAAGATCTTTCAGATGCAAAGCTGATTCTGGAGCAGTGTAAAAATTTCCTGTAGAAAGGGAAGTCCCACAACCTGAACCTTCTGTGTACCTGTTCCTCTCCAAATATGAAGTAACTGTGTTTGATGTCTGATCTGATGAAATTAGTGCAATAATTAAATCCTGAATTGCTGGTGCAAATCACCTGAGAGGATTAAAAACAAAACAAAAACAAAAACCAGTCCATCTTCTTGCTTAAGTGATCTGGATGGCATTTATTAAGTACATTTCTTATATTTGAGTCAAATACTTGGATGATTCTGTTCCATTAAAGTTTAATAACATAGAATGCAGGCTACTGAACATTAGGGATGCTATGGTCCAAGTATACATTGTGGACCTTGGATACCGAATCCAGCTGTTCTGAATTCACCTACATATAGATGCTTGTTAGCTGGAAGTTTGTAATTTATAGAAAAGGCTCAATATGGGCATCCTGTCACATTAGACTAAAATAATTCTCAACTTCTTTTGTTTCTGGCTAGGCTTCAGGCACTGCACATGCTGGAATATAACGTACAATATATACTGCATCTAATGGATACCTATGTAAGAAACTGTCGTGTCTAGTTGTTTCACCTATGTAATACAATACTGTCTACGTCTCAGGATTTTAGACACATTTTCAGTTCCTAAAAATACCAAGGATCGTACCCTTTGCATGCATGTACTGAAATATGCCTCTTTCCCATAGGAAAATTATAATGTAGGAGTATTGAAGCCAAATCTCCTAGTCATTTATAAGCACAACAATAGTTCAAACATGCCAGAAGTATACATAAAAGAATAAATTTGACTTAATAAATAGAAAATGACATTTACAGATCACAATAAATTACCTAAATTAACTATTCCTTTGTACCTATATATAAACACAGATGTATGAACTTATATCTAATTTGCATGCTGTTGTATCTCCAAATTGAACATTAACCAGTATGTCACATTAAGGTTGAGTTTTTAGAACACCCCAACTAAAATGTGATTGGCACTGTGTTGGGTGAACTTGGGCATTTAGGCTAATTCAGTAAGCCACAGTTCAGCAAACTAAGGGTTAATCAACTCCCCTGATAAAGTCACAGATTTGCTACCTACCTGACCAGTTTTCTGGTGGTAACCTGTCAGCCGGATGGCCCCATTCCCCAGTGGGGCACCTTTCACTCTATCAAGAATGATTCCCAATTGTATTTCTTTTGGCTGCCTGCAGTTTCCCTGGTGGGGTTGTGGACTCGGGGGTATTTTTTCACCTCTGCTGGAATTATTAGATGCTTATTAGTACACACATTCTTCTTCCACATCTCATGAAATAATATGTACCATCTTTATCACGCTCCAGGAGTAAATGGTAGTTTTCCACCAAAGAGCTAAGAAAAAAATCATCTTATACACCCAGAGAGGAAAAATCAGTCTGAAAACCAAATTGCACTGAATCTTTACCTGGAGCAGGCTGGAGAAGCCTCTGATCTGTTTCTGGGTGTTGCCAGTGCCATAGCCAGGAAAATAGTGTAGCGGGACATGGGGGTATGAACAAGGAGGAGGGTGTGTGTGCTGAATGTGAACAGAGTGCAACACTAAGTCCAGGAGAAAGTTCTTTAAGAAACTCAGTATGTACCCATTTGGATGTTAGCAGAGAAGAAAGTTAAAGGCAATTGATTATGTAGGCATATAGATAAGTAAAATGTGACAAATGGGAAAGGACATGGGAAGAAAGAACAATGATACTAGAATTAACTTATAGGCATTGAAACGTCTTGTCTTAATCACTGCGTTTATTTGGAAAACTATTGGGCAATTGCACAGCAAAACAAACCCCAAAGCAATAACAAAGAGCAAATTGGACACAACAAACTGGAGCTAAACTCAGAGTAATCTAGAATGAGTTAACGTTAGAAAATTCTAATTAAATTGCTTACTCAATATTTCTGGTCAGGAATTCACCTATATACTTTTTTGTATATAGGCTAAACATCACTGTGTTCCTTCCTTTTTCAGTCAGTCAGTTTAGAATAATGGTCACTGGTCATAATCACAGCTATGGATATTAAACTAAATGATAATCATTCCAATAACAGTAAGTCTTATTATATTTAACTGTTCTGAAAACTTCAAAGTTACTCAGGAGACCATTTACATACATTTTCACTGGTACGTAAGGGACAATTTTTTAAAATTACATTTTGCTTAATAGGTTAGAAGTTTTTATCCAGCAATTATCTCTTCAAAGGGCGGGGCTACAATTATAACCTACCTATCTGGAAGTAAGCCCTACAGAATTGGATGGGACTTAGCACTTGATAGCTAGGTATAAAAGTGCTGTAAAGGATCTAGGCTAGCAATATTTATCAGTTCAAATAAGACATTGCAAAAAAAGAGCTCTGTTAATCTATGGTAGCCAAAAATCAGAAGTTCAGTAGCACCTTTTCAGATTAATAAATATTTCAGGCTATCTCAAAAGGTCTTAACAAACATAAGTTTGTTTTTTCACACACTACAGTAAGTGTGATTTGAAAAGATGCTTGTAATCTGTGTCATATGCAATATGCATAATTACCTTGTTTTCCTCCACCTCATCCCTATTTAAATCCTAATCAGGTTAGCCATGCCTCTGAGGAAGGGTGCTGTAACTCACAAAAGCTGATGCCTTTTGATAAAATTTGTTAGTCTGAAAAAATACTATCAGACTTTGCCTGATTTTCAGTTCAAATAAATGGAAGTGCCATTAAGATAAAAGAAAGGTAAATAATGCTTGTTTACTTCTGATGCATACTAAGTAGTTGCCAAATTACTAAATATAAACTGAAATATATATCTTATTAGGACATTCATTTAAAATCTATACCTCTGCTTCAGTGGAAGCAATTTGATTTCATAGAGGTCTTCATGTGATCTTATAATGGACTGCTGACTATGATTTCCTTCTACTATGTAGTTCACAATAGCTGCATATATTACACCAGGTTATGGTTTCTGTTAATAATTTTTTGTCGAATAAGGTAGGACGTGTGGGTTCATACATAACACAAAGCCATAAGTTATGGTTTACAAATTACAGTGTTTAGCTCTACACCTTATGGCCCAGCACCATGTGTGAACCCAGCAACTGTGTATTTATAGAGACTGAATACAATGAATGAATATACCCATTCTCATTGCCAAAGTTGCATGCTGATGAATCCCGAAAAGCAGATTTTAGATTAAAATTCACCACAGACTTTGGTAGACCAGTGTGATGGAATGGAATTATGAAGGCCAGGCTCAGGGAGATAAGCGTTTTCT
>NW_006537687.1:11412-31410 GCF_000186305.1 Python bivittatus | reverse complement strand
CACCTCACACCTCACACCTCACACCTCACACCTCACACCTCACCTCACACCTCACCTGGCAGCCTTTGGCTTGTGGTACTCATGTGAACCATTTCTCTCCCCCCCCCCAATACACCGGACTTACAATGCAACCTACAACCTTGACTATATGTGCTGGGAAAAGTGCCTGGCTGCAAAACTATGGTGTCATGTCATAATCATACTTTCAGTTGGAATTTATATGCAGGAATATTGATATCTTCATGTCTTAATAGCTCAACTGTTTTCCTGAAAAGACTAAGGGTGGGTAGGATACTTTTCCCCATGTATAGACTGAAGTTGAGAGAATGTTTGTTACTGCTGTTGACTGAATTATTATTTTTGGACTCTGCTACTACTTGGCAGGAGGGAACAATGACTGGCTCATGGAGGTCCATGCCTATTCTCGGTGCTGTGAAGCTAACAGGAGTTATGATGATCAGATTGAAGAATTCAAGATGCTTGGCGAGGATTGGAAAGGGGAAATGTGCCATGTGGAAGAGCTCTTAAATGCAAAACCAGTTCTGAAACACTGAAATTAGGTACCATAACACTTTTTAAGATGATCATACAGATGCAAAAATGTCTTATTATATTCTCTTTCTCTTCCTACCCAGGGGTTGGTAGGTGGATTTTTAATATAACACTGAACACATTTTATGGCATGCCAGCACTTGAATCAGAAATATCTGTAAGTATGGATCTGTAATTATGGCCACTGATTTTTCAGCTCGGCAACCAAGGGGTTGACAACAAAACTCAACAGATGCTGGAGCAAACTTGTTGGAAAGAGAACCTGCAAGATTTTCTTGTAGGTTCCATGAGGCAAAATATTAATGGGAATGATCCCGGTAAGCTAAGAACCCAGACAATCTGGATTTTTCACAGTTCACAACTATTGTCCAATTCCATTGAAATAAGGGAAGGAGGATGGAAAATATGGGCAAAACTGCACGATAGCCACTCACTGTATAGTTTGCATGTCCTGCTAATTTTCCCAGAATACTCTTCCCTTACTACACACTAATTGAGAGTGTAAAGTCAATGTGATCATTACAAATGTGAAGGAAAAATATTGTCATAGAATCTAGAGGTCAAAAATTGAATATGATCCAAGAACCATATGATCATGTCATATCTCAATGGACATGAGCTGGATTTTGAGAAAAATAAGTCCCATCTTTGAGAAAACTCTACCCACTTCCTCTGTGCTTACAGGTACAATGTTTTCTTGCCTTCTCTTGTAAGGAAAAGCACACTTAAAAAAAAAGCACAGCAGATCCAGCAGATCTAAGAGATCTTCTATATAGAACCTCTCTCAAATTTCTCCAGGGAAAAGGCCACTCACCATATTGCTAGTTAGGATGGCAGGATCAGGGAGCCCAAGAGGAGGAGGAGGTGGCAGAGGTGGAGCTATAGGAGGTGGTAGAAGGGGCGATCCTCTTCTAGGCCACTGAAGCTTCCTCCTCTCAGTATTGTGTCTCAGCCTACCAATCTCAGCATGTAGCTGAGCCATTTCTGCCATGTGTGTTTGCTGCAACTTGTCCAGCTCTAAGTCCAAAGAACCTAATGGAAAGGAAGAAAGAACACACAAAAGCTCATTAATATAAAGTTGTATCCAGTGAGAGAACTTCCAAATGCTAATAAAGAATGTAGAGATGGCTGGTCTAATTGGAGCACGTGGGTTAAAAATATGAAATGAATAGATAAAATCCTTAGAAAATGTCAAAGCTTACCCATTTGGTGCTATAGCCTTTCACCAAAGTTAGTTCATGGCCCCATTCCATTTTTGCTGGGTTGGCACCAACTAACATGGTATAGCTGCATTTTCAAAAGGACAAAGTTTCTCCAATTTACAGGTAATAATAAACTAACCCCCCCCCCCCAAATCCTGCTGTGCTGCCTCATTGTGGCGGTGGCGTGTTTCTGGGAGGCATGAATGAAGAATGCCAGGAGTGAATGCCGAGAGTATATAATCCCAGCAGAGTCTAACCCCAGGCATGAAGGTCATCCCAGCTGCCCCGCTAAAGCAAGCAGGCCCCTATACTGGGCAGCAGCTATATAAGATGTTAGAGACGGAAGATCACTTTAGTGTCAATGGCAAAGGCATCATTTGATACTGCGTGGGAGAAAACAATGGAAAACTACTGTATTTTACCAAGAAAACCACATGGATAGAAAATGTTGGGAACAGATCCTCCTGGAGAAAATCAGTTTATGTGGTCGGTAAGAGTTGATACCAACTTGATGGCACAAAATCGATCAGTCAATCGGCAAACTAATCAGGCTGATGAGCACTGGAAATTATTGCAAAGACCTTTAAAAGGCTATCTTTAATTGGGTGGATAGTCAGCTAAATGGCAAACAGAATCTAGTTTAAATAAGTGTAAAGTAATGCACATTAGGGCACCTCCCCGCCTCCCAACCTCCTGTCTACAACTGATGGATTCTGAGCTGTCTGTAACTAACTAGCAAAAAGATCTTGGGGTCATAGCAGGTAGCTCAATGAAGATGTGCAGAAGCTGTGGAAAAGGTAAATGCTAGGGATTATTATAAAAGAGACTGAAAATAAATCTCCCCCCGCCCCCCGGTAATGCACTTATACAAATCTATGGCATATTTGTACTTGAAATATATGTACAGTTTTGATTTCCACACTTGAACAATAATATAATAAATGTGAGAAATAGCAGAACAGATCCACCAGATTGATTGAGAGGCTTGTACTCTTCTGAAAAAAAGCTAGAACATTTGGGATCTTTAGCTTAGGAAAAAGGTGATTGATATGGACATGACTAAAACAAATAAATCTTGCATGGCATAAAGGAAGTGAATGAAGACAAGTTTTTCTGTCTCTGAAAACACAGAAACAAGGAGTACTGACAAAAACAATGATACAGATTGGCAGGAAATTTAGAAAAAACAAACACTGTAAACACAAAAAAGGCACTCTTTCACACAGTGCATAATTAACCTGTGGAATTCATTACCACAAGACCCATTAAATTGGATGGCTTTAAAGAGGGATTGGATAAATTAATGGAGAGCAGCTCTCTTAAGGGTTTGAAGCAGTGAAGGCTCAATGTTACCTCGCTCAGTGTACCCTGCTTTGCCTCTCTCCTCCTCCCATTTTATGTGTGGACAGAACCCCTGTTTTGCTTTAAGGCAGATTGGACATGCAGTCAACATTTCTCTAAGCTAGCATATTTTAACTTGGCTCCCACACTTTACTGCTGCCATGTGGTAGCTGCAAACTATAAACCAAAACCTCTAAGTATAAAGTGACTTCCTAACGCTTGTGAAAGCAATTTGCCCTTCAGCATGTTGGGACTAGTTTGAAATGCAGGCTTTGTAGCCACTATCTTTGGCTCAGTTAAGAAAATAGGCTATGAACCCTACCATTTTCCATTCTCCTTCTGTCCTTCAGAATTTTCATTTTTAATATCTCATCTTCCAGACGTTGATTCTCTAGCTCAATGGACAAGAGCTCTGCATCCAAAGTCTTTGAGTTGGGACTACCTTCATATTCTGCAAAGATAGGAAGGAGAATCAATCAGAACCAAAGACACACAGAAGTTGTGACAGAGGAAAGAAGCATTTGCTAAGATTTCTAGATTTACAGGACCTATCAATAGTTCTGTGGCACCTTAAAGATTCATACATCCATAATAAATGAGCTTTCATGAGCAAGACCATACTGTCCAGTAGAAGACAATTTCCTCATAGACTGAGTTCGTACTTCACACTAATCTTACTGTGATTTATTTGGTTTTGGCTTATCATCTTGTGCGAACCCAGTCACTGAAGATTATAAGTTATAGTTTAAAGTTTAGCATGTGGTGTGAATCTAGCCATTGTCTGTGAATAGTAACACTTTACTGAGCTCAAGAAGGATGGAAACATTCTTGGTTTAAGTGTACAAGGAACAACATCCAAATCTGGGGAAAAGTTGATCGGGAAAACATAGCTCACTCTTCTTTCTACCCCTCTGTTCAGGCTTTGTGACATTTTTTTCCAGTGCTGTGGCCTCCAGCTGTAGTTCATACATCTGATGGAGGATGTTGTGGTCACTGCCTCCACTCTGCAGGTAAGTCAGGTACAGCATCCTGCCAGGAATATGAACAGTTATCATCAAGTGTGTTACAATTTATCTCCTGACAAGTCTATATCTTTAATAGTTGCATTCCAAAAAAATGCAACTTTTCCTGGCATGGAGATAATTTGAAGGAAAAGGATGCATTTGTTGAGTTATTACATTTCATGCAGCTGCTATATAACCATAGGATTTTGGATAATTTAGTGGTCCCACTGGGAGGGGAGTTAAGTCTTCTCGAATTAGTAAAAAGTTTGTCTTTTCAGTCCCTGGAAACCACCTTTTGTGTAGAGAACCAACTTAGACCATTTTCTCACTAGCAATTTATAATATTTTATATTATTATCCAGCCATCATCATGTCAAGGAAACTTGAAAAGTACAGGTTTTATATTGCCACCAACACTAGTTGGGTGATGCTAGAGGAAATGGCCTTAACAGTTGCAGATACACTGAAGCAATGAGCATGAAACTGAGCAAACTCAGGGAGGCAGTGAAGGACAGGAAGGCCTGGCGCAATATGGTTCACAGGGTCACGAAGAGTCGGACACAACTTAACAACTGAACAACAACAACAACAAAGTGGTGGGAAAGTTTTATAGGCAGAAACAATTAGAGATATAATAATTCCTATTAATTCTAAGTTTACAGAAGCTATTACACTACACGTTCTTACAACTCTGTCTTCCAACTCACTGTATCTCTGAAGAGAGGGGCCCAACAGCTGCTGGAAACACCATAGACTTGAAGATGGCATTCTCGTCCATTTTATTTACAGTGCTATCTATCTTTCTATTGGTGGCAGAATCCAGCTTCCTTCTAAAAATGAAAAAAGGGGGCGTTAGGTATTGTACAAGGGTCTTCTTGCTTTCTCCAGTTGTTGCTGATGCTTACTTATTTTCTCAAGCACACTACAATGCTCACATTATAGATGGCCACAGAAGTCTTACTAATATGATCTGGACTACCTTTGATGTCCCACACAGTATACACTAAAACTCTTGTCATATGAATCCTGAAAAAAATGTGTTTGTTGCCAGAGTTCTCTGTCTTTGAGTCTTACCTGCTCTCTTTTGCTACCTGCAGAAGTTCTACCTGTTCCCTCAGTGCATTCAAAGTCAACTGGTTCTTTTCTTCCTGGGTATTCAGCTCCATCAACAACTGTTCTATCTGAGATGTAGACGAATTCCCTAATTTCAGCTCTGACAGGCGTCTACGAATCTCTAGGTAAATACAAAATGGAACAAATTGTACTGGAACAACTGGATCAATTAACTTATGGTTTTGGAATCATATCTGTTTACAATAGAAGTATGCCATTTTGCACTAATAGTGTATTAGAATCTTAACTGATTCAGCTTAGGAACACTTTATACATTCTTGGTTAATATGTACTTCTCTGGCCTGTTTGTCAGAAGCAGTAGATCAGAGATATATACCTATGTCTTAATCATACTACTAAACACTGTAAGTGATAATTCAAATGATAAAATAGTTCTCCATAAAGAAGACCACAGAAATAGAATCTGACATGCTAGGGAAAAAGTCAGATTTGAACTTTTCTCCCCAAAATTATAATTTATACATGTAGAGATAATTTGTTGCCTTTGGATTGAACAGCTCTGAGATACCACATCCAGAGCTGCTGTTGGTGAGAACCAGGTCTCATCTGTCTTTTGAGCTGGGAAATCCCATACCTAAAATATCAGCTACCAGCACCACTGAGATGATATTCTTTCACTAATTGCTTCCTTCTCTTATCTGGTATACGTAGCATAATGACCCTCGTGTGCTAGTCTCAGATCTTCTTGGGTGAGTAAAAGCCTATTTATCCATCTTTGCTGCTTTGTTCTCCAATTCAGGTACCTCCTTAATCTGAACTAGGAACAAAAGGCACTTACACAGAAGAGTGACAATTCAGCAGAAGCGCTAATGTTCAACTTACCATCTTTTTGCTGTTCCAGGTGTTGGTTTCTAGCTTGGATTTCAGCCAATTGGCGTTCATGTGCTTCCACCATTTGCCTTTGACGCTGACTGTATTCTTGCTGGTGAAGTATTTGGTTTTCATTCTAAGAGTCAAGGAAAGACATCAGATTCAAATAGCTGTTTCTCCTACAGCAAGGGCAAGAAATTGTAGTCCTCCAAAGGTAAATGCTGAACTATAAGTTCCAACATCCATCAACACTGGTCACTCACGCTGGATGGAACATCTAGGAATTATAATGCAGCAACATCTGAAGGATTATACTGCCATCTGATACCTAATAGTAACATTATTCAGTTATTCAGTATTATTCATTGTGTTACAGGGCAAGCTAATTGTCAAACTCAGAAAGGGGAGGGGGAGCTCAACATGTTATCTCAGCATGCATTGAAAACCTGTCCCTATTTATTTTATTAGTAAATTTATGCTCTGCTCTTTCTGTTTATCCCAACACTCAAAGCGTCTTACAACAATAAAAAATACAAAGAGTAAACTATACTGTAACCAAATTAATGCAATTACAATCAATGTCAATATTAAAAATCAATAATTAAAATAATTAGCAGTTAATTGCTAGGCAAGGAAGGTGCATTTTCCTAAATACTGAAAGGGTAAGAGCCAAACACACCTTCCTGTTCAGTGTAGAGTACCAGATTAGAGGTGAGAGCATCTGATACACTGTCATTCTGTTCTTAGTTCCTACCATGCTTGGTGAAGAAACAGCCATTACAAAGAAATGTTAATCACATCAGAATGTATGCTATACATCTGTCTCCTGGACAAATGTGTGCCCACTTGAATGTTCAGGTGGGCACACATGCAACCCAGATCTTCCCAGTGGTAGATCAATAGGTGAGGCATTCCCTTCTACCACATTGTACTTAATTCTTTCAGTACAGCCTGTTCAAGGTTCTGATTATTTTTTTAATCTTCACTGCAGCCTTAAGAAAGCAAATGCATTCTGTGATTCAAAGAATCACTTACTTTATGTATCTCAGGATTTTTTAATATTCCTCTTTAAGGTTACTTTAATTCTTCTTTACAATTACTTCACAAGGCCTGGATGTAAAAAAGGCTTGTTCATATTTCAAATTATACATTTTATGACAGACTTTTGACTCTTTTGATTTGTGTACAAGAGACATTTTATTTCCCATTTTTGCACATGCTATTTAAAAAATTATACATTTCTGTTGCAAGGTGGTTATGGCATTTTCTGAATGAAGTATAATATTTTGCTTCTTGGATAAATGTGATATTTTGTATGAAGTATTCCTCCATACAGTTCTGGCAATTTTAAGCATATCACTATAATCTAAAATTAAAATAGCAGTTTATGTTTAGCTGAAGCCTCAGCATACACTGAAGCCTCAGCATACACTGAAGCCATGGTGAGTATTCTTAATACTTACAAAAGTGAGTTTGGAGTAATTCCCCAAGTAACCAGAACAAAATGTTATGTGAATTATGGTTCTGTATTACACAGTTAATTATAAAGATATCAACTATATCTTTTCTTAATCTTACTAAATGACTCAGCAATAATCTTAGTGCAAATCACAAGAAAACATTAAAGACAAGCAATGGAAAGGGCCTTTTGGGGGAGGGAGCAACATTCTGGGTGCTCTCCCAAAAGAACCAGGCTTCATATTATGCAGAAAACTTGCCACGAATCTTTTAGTACTGGATAGAGTACTTGGAAAACTACCGTTCCTCTAACACTGTATGTGTAGGACAATCAGATCTGGGACCGTACCATCAGCGAAAAGATTATCAACTGTGAGAAGCTAATGGGCAGATCTGGGTACTTTATAGCCAGTGTAAAGTGTAGCATGTTATCAAATTTTGACTTACCCAGTCAATGAGTCACACCTCTGTCCTTACACTTGATGCTGTAGATCGGCCACTTTATACATAAACAAAAAAGTTCCTTTTATTCTGAAGGGGAAGGGTGGCAAGATAGGCAGTGGCCAAGTGTCAAGATATGGAGCAAACTTGAACATGGTTAACTTTTAATATTTTGTGGTAATGGGCTCCCACAAGTGCATAAGCAGATATATATAATATTTAAACACCATAAAACAGTGTACAACTTTCTCTAGGTCAGGGGATGAACTTTTGAATGTCTAGGACTGCATTCTAAAGTGAGAAATTTGATTTAATTTGATTTACATTTTAATTAAATTAAAATTATATATTGGTATTACAATTATTTCTCAGCAATATATTAAATAATTTTCCTTTTCTGTTACAATAAGAATTGTAATTTAGTGACAACTTAGACTGTAGCCCTGGACTAAGAAAGCATGAAAGCAGCACTGCATAGATTTTTCTGTGTCTGTGTCTGTGTTTATGCATGTGTGTGTGGTGTTAAATATCTTTTCAGCTCATAAAAGATGTTAAAATTCCTCATATTCATTTACCCCTACCTGGAGTGTCCGAAATGTAGGAAGCGTGCCTTCGAGTGATATCCTCAATTTGTGGAACTGTGAAGCAGAAAAATTACTTAATAACATACTCCCTTTCTAAGGGTTGGTTAAAACTGCTAATTCACTACTGTATCAAGATTCGGACTTGAACACTATTAACTTAAGTTAGCAAGGAATATAACGTAGTAAGAGTATTTAGGAGAAATCTGAACTGGATGTTGGACATTTGAGATGCTAAAATTAGCCAAAAGCGAAAGTACTGTTTCAAAATGTCTAAATTCTAAACCAATGGTTAATTACTCTGATAGAGTTTATGAGGTGATAGGAGCAGAGCCATCTATGGGAAAGACAAAGGTTTACCTCTTCAGTCAGTTTCTTCAAGGCCTGGTTGTTTGAAACGCTTCCACCATGGTCAAAGCTACTAACGTTGTAGACTTGTTGCTCGTGTTCAGGTTCCCCATTTCCCTTGCCATGTCTGAAATGGTGTCTTTTTGGCTTTGACACTTGAAGCTGATGATGTTGGTCCATGAGATACCAGCAACCAAGATAGAAAATAAATCAATACTGTATGACCAAGGTACATATTCAAGGATGCTGGAATGTCTTTTCCCCTAGATATGTCAGCTATAGCTCCCATAATTGCCAGCCAGCAGTAGTCATTCTGTACTATTTTCAAGAGAAAAAGGAACTATTTTGTGAGAAAAAATTAGAAAGTTTGTCTACTACTACTACTAGAATAAACAAATACATGCATCTAATGTTTTGCTAATAAGGTTGCAATAAAGGAGCAGTGGATGAAATTCAGTTATGCAAGTATCATAGACAGCTTATAAATGGTGCCATTAAGTACAGCCCTGTATGAGCAATACTACAATTCTCCCCCATTCCCGTGCCAGGTTTTCTTCTAAACATTTAAAATGCTTATTTTACTTGATGACAAACTTAGCATTCCTATACTGCATGGTTGAAACATATAAGCACTTCCATGGGTCTCTCCATTGGCTGTTCCTTTGGAGACCCTCAAGTGGAAATTCTGGGCCCCTAGAATGAAGGGTTTTACAGGAGTAGCTATGGCTTCCAAGAAAATCCCAAATTAAAACCAAGTTAATTCATTGATTATTCTTAATACTGTGATAAAGGAGAGAGGGAACGGGTAGAGAATATCAGCAGACTACAAGGAGCATAGTTGTCCCCAACAGAAGGAAAAACAAGAACTTGTTTTCATGTAGGCTATTCAGCATAAAAACAAAACTATAAACAATCTTCTCTCCTACTAGTCTATCAGAAAAAGAAGTTGGTATAAAGTGCAGGATCATTACCAAACCCATGTGCTGTTTATTGGAACACAACAATCACAGGAAATAATTTTTTAAAAGTGTATTTTTCTATATGTTGGCAAACATATCTATTCCTGGAGTTGTCAATACAGAGATAAGCAACCTCCTGCTCTCATCTTTAGACCCATCAAAGTAACCTTCAAAATAATTTTTATTAATGAAAATAAAGTTGCCCTTTTACCGTGCTGTCTGCCATTTCTGTTTTCTTGGGCTCTTTCCCTTTACGCTGTGCTTGCCTGTTCTGGTATTTTACATCCATTGGCATTTCTCGTCCGATGCAGAATTTTTCCATGTGCTTCTCTAGCAGTCGTCTGGAGCGGAACCCCATCTCACAATTAGGACAGTGGGAAAATGCTATATCTGTCATTTTGAAAAGTGTTTCCAGATATTTACAAAGGGTTATATTTATCAATATCTGAAAGGTACTGGCTAGTCATCTTTCCTTGTAGGAAAGGACTATAGTATCATTTGGAGTTTTCAGTTGCTATGCTGGTAGTTATGGGGTGTAACCATCCTGACAAAATAATAGAGGAAGATTGCATACAGTGACTGGGAGTATCACCATGCCAGTGACTGCTGTTTATGTTTGTAATTACCAGGGTTACAATGAGTAGTATCTAGATCCCAGCCTAGTATCCTTTGGCCAAGCTGGCTGGAATTCTAGGAGGTGCAGTTCCAGCATGCCTGAAAGTTATTAGTTTGGGGTGGGCTGACTCAGGAATTTGTAAGGGAGGGGGATATTTTTTTTAATTGGATGTTGTCTGGAAAATGACAATGGTGCACATAAGCATTGGACATCTATCTGCCTTCACAATGTTATTTTACTCCTATGATCTCCATCTTTAATTCTTCAACACTGCAAGCTGGTACGCCTGGAGTAGGTATGGGACGACATCTATACTCATAAAATCCAAACCCTGTGGAAGAGTAAATGTGATGCATAATATGAATGAAAGGGCACCTATAGTGCTATTCACTGGATTAGAAAATACTAAACAACAATGTGGTTTGTTTAGTTTTTATGTAGCATGTTGCATGAATCCCACTGAAGTTTGCCAAATCATTCACTTATAGTTTAGTATGAATTCAGCCAGTTGGGTGCTATTTAAAAAAGCATGATTAAACAAGTCATAACTTAGCACAATACATGAATCTGTCATGCCCAGAAAATCAGTCATGGAACCTGAGAACATGTGGAGAAGCAAAAGCAATGGAAAAAAAGCCAGCTTTTTACATAAACAAATTTATTAACTATTGTAAGTGCAGGTGACAAATGTAGAGCTATAAGGCATTTGATAGAAAAGCTAATAAAAAGGCTCACCCCTATGTGGTCATCGCTCTAGCCTATCTAGTTTGTTCTTCTGATGGAGCCAATTAAAGTGGCCCCAACCCATTCAGGATTCTCGAGATCATAGCCCACACTTTCTTGTATTTGTTGAAGCAAGACATACATTTGTCAGCAGCTACTTGGTATCAGTTATGCTGCTCAGCAAGCCTTAGCTAGTTGCATAATCATGGCAAGCGCTGTTTGCCTCTCTCTGGGTCTCCACGGTGATGAGCTGAAGGGGGCCAGTAGCAAAGCCAGAGGAGAAAATTAGTAATTAATAGCTGTTATAATCCATAATAGCAAGTAGATTCGAAAGTCAGACGATGATTCTGCAGTCACAACAGGACAGCACAGGGACTGGTAATGTTGGGGGCCAATTCTCTGATGACATTCTTTTGTGCCAACAGACTGAATGTTGACTCTAACATTAAAGAGTACGTTTGAAAGCCACTTGATTAAAATAACACTGCAACTAAGAATTTAATAATTTTTTTACAAATGTATTATTTATTTATTACATTTTAATAATTTTTTACAATTAATTAATTAAATTTGTATGTTGCCCATCTCCCCCAATGGGTGACTCTGGGCGGCTCACAGTTAAAACCAAAGACCCAAGAACCATTAAAAAATGATACCATATAAATGGTTAAAATTAATTAATCAATTAAAATCAGACTATACAAATAACCCTATACATAAATACTGTACTAAAAAATGTTCAAGATGAGGGGGGGTGCTGAATACTGAAAAACTTTCATAAATTTTAACATGTCAGTGTTACGTGTTCCTAGAAAGGAGTAATATATACTTTAATAAATTAAGTGCTGGTATTTTCTTTCCCCGAAAATGAAACTGTTAATTTTGACTCCATAGTTGATTTTTGTTTCGTTGGAGGGGCATAACGACCGGTATTCATAAAAATATGAATAATATATAATTGGTAAAAACCGGGATATTTCTATAAAGATTTTAAAAGAAAAATAATAATAAAATCCTCCATTTTTTTAAAGTTAGAAACCGCGAGGTACCCAATGTATCCCTATATAACACGACTTACAGATAGACAGCATGAGAACAATATGTGGTTTAATTTCTTAAGGGACTACTACTTCCTATACTCTCTGTATCAGATTTGTACTGACTCTACCATCTTTTGCTCCCAGGCCTCTCTGGGAAATGTAGTTTTAAAGTAGACGATTTGAGAACGGGAGGGTATCCCACTGCATGCTAGGAGATGTAGTTCTGCAAACGTTGATGTCGCCCGACGGACGTAATTTCCCGGCAGCCTTTACGGCGCGCCCCGTTCAAAACGGCGGCGGTTGGTTCAGTGCTCTTGTGCGATATCGGTTTTTGAAAGAGGAGGAGTTGCTGCTTTGCAGACGTCTGAGATTCCTCTGGTAGTATAATATGGATTCCAACGTTTACAAGTGCCTTCAGCCTGGGTTATCGATTAATATTCAGCGTAGCAATGGTGAGTGCTGAGAGGGGAAATGCGATTTGCTTTGGAATGTCTTTTTCCTACTTCCGTAGCCTGGGTGTTCTCCGGAGGCTCCGTGAGATTAATGCTCATGCGCTGTAGTTACATTCGTCTTCTTGCAGATTCGTGTGTCTGTGATGTAGAAGGATGGAGGCCAGCCTAAATTCCAGGCTGTTCCCCTCTCCGGGTTCTTCAGGAGGGAAGAGTTGTGCCTCTGCCTTGCCGTCCCCTCAGCTCCTTCTGAGTCAGAGAAGCAACTTATAGGAGGAGTCGGGCCATTCACCCGTTTCGCTCAATGTTACTCGCTGGGGCCGGCTGGCGGGTTGAGCGTGTGCTGAGCGGTTCCTCCACGCGGTTCGCTGCCTGCTGCTTTTAGAAGAACAGCCGTGCAATAATATCAACTGAAAGTTCCACTGACACCACCAAAACATGGCCTATATAACAATATTTAATTTTCTTAATCTTTGGGGTGCATATTGTCTCAGCTAGAGATGATGCTAGTAGTATAGGTGCTCTGGATAACACTAGTAAATGACTGGCTTTTTCACAAGGAGATTCACCATACTGTGGTTAGGAAGAACTGAAAGCAGCCAGATTAGTGTTCTAGATTTCAAGAAAACTGATTTAATAAGCTAAGGGAAAAAGTAGGAAGGATTCCATGGATGGGAATTCTGAAGGGAAAATCAATTTAGGAAAGTTGGGAAATTCCGAAAAATGAAATAATTAAGGCCCAGACACTAACAGTACCAAAGAGAAAGAAAAACGGGAGACTGGTGTGGCTGCATGAAGAGCTTTCTGATAAACTGAGTAACAAAAGGAACAAGTTTAAAAAATGTAACAAAAGCAGAATATCAGGATATAGCCCAAATCTATAAGGATGGGGTCAGAAATGCTAAGACTCAGAATGAGCTGGGGTTTACAATGAATGTCAAAAGTAACAAACAAGGCTTCTTTGAGTATGTGTACAATAAGAGGAAAGTCAAGGAAATAGGCCTTTGGTTGAAGAAGATGGCAAGGTGATAATGACTACAGGAAGAAGGCTGAACTACTTAATTCTTATTTGCATCTGTCCTTTTATAAAAGGAAAAGGTGGGCCAGCCTGTCAGAAGGTGCACCATGGGAGGGCGGAAGAGAAATCAGGCCAAAATAAGGAAGCGATGAGAGAACAACTAGTTTTTTTGAATTCAAGATGGTGGAGCCAGATGGATTACAACTGATAAGTTCTCAGATCTGCTAACTGTAATGTGAGAACCTCTGAAGTACAGGGGAGTGCTAGAAGACTGGAGAAGAGCTGATGTTCCAATCTTTTAAAAAAGTGGACCTAGGAAACGATGCACCGGTCAACTTGACACCAATTTCTGGGAAAAAACTAGAAAAGACAAGCAATGGATTTGCAGGCACTTAGAAAGGAACAGGGTGATTACTAGATAGGTCATGCCAGACTAATCTTACTGTGTTTTTGACAAAATGATTAGTAAGCCATGGGTATGTTGTGGATGTAGAGTACTTAGATTTCAGTAAAAAAATTGATATACAGGTAGTCCCCAGTTTAAGAACAAGTTCTGTTTCCAAAATCTGACCTTAAGTTGAATTTGTACGTAAGCTGAAACAGTATTATTGTATAATACAGTGAAAGTTGTATTGTGCAATTAACTTGAACCATTGTGTATTTAACTTGATTTTTGTTACAGTAAGCTCCCTTCTTAACTGTGGGTCATCTGTAAACCTGGCGTTCTTAACCAGGGGATTATCTTTAATTGACCATAGCCTCCTTGATAAAATGGAACAATGTGGATGATCCCATTTCCAGTTGGATTTGCAGTTGGTTGAACAACTGTACCCTGCTTGTGGGCCTTAATGGATATATGTCTACATGGAGAGAGGCATGCAGTGTAGTACTTCAGGGCTCTGTCCTAGGCCCATTGCTCTTCAATATTTTTGTAAATGACATGGAGTGGAAGGGACGCTCAGCAAATTTGCAGACTATACAAAGCTGGGAGGGATTGCTAATAGCTCAGAAGACAGGCTTAAGACAGGTTAAAAGATCTTGACGGACTTAAACATTGAGCCTTTTCCAATAAAATGCATTTCACTGGCAAGAAATGTAAGGTTCTGCACTTAGGTAGAAAGATTAGATGTACAGGTACAAGACAGGCAGTACCTGGCTTAGCAGTAGTACTTGTGAGAAGGATGTGGGTACCTTGGTAGATCATAGATTAAGCATGAGGCAGCAATTGTTGGAGCTGCCAAAGAGCCAATGCAGTCTTGGGCTGCATCAACAGTGGCATAATGTTGAGATCACAGGTAGTGATAGTTGTGTTCTATGCTGCACTGGTTGGACTGCACCTGGAATACTCTGTCCACTCTTGGTTGCCACAACAAGAAGGATCCCGAGGAACTGGAAAGAGTGCAGAAAAGTGCAGAAAAGTGCAACAAAGATGGTGAGGAACTTGGAAGCTAAATCCTATGAAGAACAGTTGAAAGAACTAGGTATGTTTAACTTAAAGAAGAGAGGAGTTAGAGGGGGGCATGATAGCAGTCTTCCAATACTTGAAGGGCTGTTAGATGAAAGCAGGTGTGAATTTATTCTCCATAGTGCCTGAGGGTAGGACAAGAACCAGTGGGTGGAACCTTTACAGATAGAGCTAAACTTGAAATAAAGAGTAATTTCCTGACTGTAAGAGCTATTCAGCAATGGAACAGTCTGCCTCCTGGAGTAGTGGGTGCTCCATCACTGCAGTTTTCAAACAAAGGTTGGAAAGCTATTTGTCTGAGATGCACTATGGATTCTTGCCTTGGCAGGGGGTTGGACTAAAAAACCTCTAAGGTCTCTTCCAACCCTATGATTCTGTGAAAGAGGTTAGTGATCTGATGAGGTGGTTTTGATAGTGCATGTTGTAATATAAAAGCCAGAGAGAAAACCTTGCTTATATTTCAGAGGTGCTTGAGAGGGCCTACCTATAATTGTTTACTGAAGTATGTCCTGAAAATATTTATTTTTGAATGCATACAAGACCAGTTTATTAGAAACAGTGAATTGTAACATAGTTAAGCATATGTTAATAGCTAGGATAATGATTGCAAGGCAGGCATTTTGGATGGGGCTGCCAAATTGAATTGGAAGATGTTTAATATCTACTGTTTTGATTTCTTAGTTTAGGAAGATCTTAATAAATAGACTCAAAAGGTTGGAGACAGCCCTTAATGTTGGAGATTTAAATTGTTATAAGGGTATTACAGTACAGTACCATCACTTATGTCTGCAATTGATAGCTAGTGCAATTAGCCAACTACAATTTTTCTATGTTTAAAATGTTTATGTCCTAGCTTCTGAATGAAGGACCATGAAGAAGGTTTTAGAATTTTGTAATACAAACTCTGATAGCCCAATTAAACTTTTGGACACAGAATTTTATGATTCCAGAGTAACTGATAATTAAAACAGTGGTTTTTTTTTCCTGGAGGTTGAGAAAGAAAGAATCCAAACAAAAACAAAGCAAAACTATAAGTACTATATTTATAGAATTAACAATCATCATCAAATAGATGAAAGTTAGACATTTGTTAATTGAATTGCTGGTAAACATCTCAATCTGTTTTTCTGGTTTTGTTTTTGATAATAACTTGGGACAACAAATATCAATTTCAGATTACAATACTCTGAATGTTAAAAGATTCTACAGCCAACTCTCTGAAACAGATATTTTTTAGCTTTGGGTATAACAGTCATGTTTTATTTGTAGTTGCTTCCAGCGCAGTTGATAATGACAGGAAATCTTTTGCTATATATAGAATTGGGAATCTGTGCCAGTGCAGTTAAACAATACTTAGGCTGCTATCCTTAAATGCATTTAGGAGCAAATCTCATTGAACTCACTACAGTTTATTTCTGGAGACATACAACATTGTACTTTCAGATGTAATCTACTTTGATATAATTAATTTTGCATATATAAATTGGAAGCTCTTGTCAGAGGAGGCATTCCTTTTCAAAAGCAGTTGGACTTCCCCAGCTACACCTAGGAATCTTGGTTTATAGAACATGTTTTTATTCCAGAAGTGAGGTTAGAGGGGCTGATGCAAGGCTCATAATCAGTTTCTAAAATTTCCAATGAACAATCTAACTGAAGAGGGAAAATATACTGTGGAGAGTCATGCCTTGTAAGATTGTTACTCATAAGAAAGTAAGTTATGGTATACCATTAATACCTAGTTGTTTGGCTATGATGAAAAGTCAGATATGAGCTTGTAGTTCTGTGAACAGATCGGTATTATTTTTTTCAAAAGTAAATGTTTCATATTAGGTAGCCTTTATGGAAATTTCCTCCTCTTGTTTTCTAGCTTTATTAGTACTTCTCTGAAATACCATAAACTTTTTTTTTAATTTTAGGTGCAGTCCATGGTGCAACTATCAAAACTGTGAGTCTGGAAAAAATGACTTTATCTGTAGAATGGACAGAAAACAACAGTCTCAAAGGGAAAGAGGTGAGAACTTGAACGTACGTTCCGTGTATAAAACTACACTATACAGTATAAAGCTATTTAGCACACATTTCTGCCTTAATTCTGGGTTAAAGCCTGTCTCCTGTCTTCTATAAGGTACAAAGGTTTATGTAGAATTAGAATGATTCCAGAAAGAATTATGTAGAATTAAGATGATTCCAGCTGGAAATTATTAAATGTATATCTTAAGGTTACTTTGTCAACAGCTATTATTTTCCCATTCCACAATGGAGTTTTTTTCATTCTTTGTTGGAGACCAACTAAATAGTGGCTTCCCTAAATATGTTGATATTTTCTTACTGGAAACTTTTAATTTCAGTGTATTTTAAGGAAATATACAAAAACAGTGCATTCCTGGGATTGCTTACAAGATAAGGCATACATAAGTGATTTATGTCAAATTAATTTGAGTATGTGTTCTTGCTTAATAACATAAGTATTCTACTGGAGAGACAAAGTCCTTTTAAAAAAAAATAGGTGCAACTTCTAAAACCCCTGGATACAGTCTCCAAAATTCTTTCAAAAGTTGCCATCACATTATAATTTAAATTAAATTAAATTGTTTATTCATTACAATCATCAAGAAGAAAAATAAAAAACATTTAAGCATCACAAAGTACCAATACAGAAATAAATTTTATATATATTTACTTTCAAACAAAATTGAGCAATCTTCTTAAAGATATTTAGCAACATTTTGAGATATTATCAAATTCAAATGGTAAAATTTTAATAAGTACATAAAACATATCTGTCATGATGAATATAATTGTGTTATAACTGTATGTACTGTTGTTTCTAGACTGCCTGTATTGCATGTGTAGTAGCACTAAGCACATGGAATTTTTATGTATCTCCCAACACTGCCATATGTAGAGCATTGTAATGAAGGGGAATTATTAAATTAATTATATTAGTTTTAAATGTAAAAGAAATTAAATCTGTATTTGTCTTGGCTAAATTTACTACATTGTTCTGTTCCTACTTGTTTCAGAAATGCAGCCACTAGCACCTAGTTTGGTCCTTTACCAGAAATAGTTAGGTTCCTTTGTTTACTAGTGTAAGAAGTTAATAAGAGTAACTAGTTCACTAGTTTGCCCACTGTATATTCTCCAATTATTGTAGTATACCTTCTTCTAACTGGTGAATGTCATATAATATAGCAGGTAATCTAAAAGCAAGGGGTTGAGTTATTAAGTTGGCTATTTTAGACTACAGGTCTAATGTAGTATTTGGGAGTTGTTACACTTAGTGCAACAGTGGTTATCATCAGCATAAACATAGCTGTGATTGAGTTAAATATCTTAACATGCATATTAAACAAATGTATGTAAAGCTGCCTATTGACTTGATATAATGTACATATTAAAATCAAAACCTAGTGTTGTATTAAACAGTGGCAATATTTCAGTTTGTGATATAATACCTGTGGAAGCTGAATTGTTATCTGGAATCTCAGATTCATACACTTGCTTTATGGGTGGCTTTGCAGGTCAAGAAAATGACTGTTAGAATATTGCAGCAGTATTAATAGGATTATGATGTCATTCTAAGGTCAAGCAAGTAGACTTGGTGGACATGACATTCACTCTACTTCTGTAAACGCCTAAAACTGTGAAGGAGAAGTCACCCGCAGAGCTTTATTTATTGTTTTTGTCCTGGATAGTGAATATCCTTTTTGTAGTGTCAGTCTTTCTTAAAATTAATATTCAGTAAGTAATAACATTTGCACTGTCTTACAATAAATATTAAGGAATCGTTGGGATGTACTAAGTAGTTACTGCAGATTAAAGCACTTGTGGTCAATAGCTTTCCCAGTATCTTTTGAAATATACTGCCTCCCATGGAACTGTATAAAACCTGAATGGTATTGGTGGACAGGTGGTTTAATATCTTAATATCAGCTCAGCGAAACAATCACTGTACTGCTTATCTTTTAAACTTGCCATGCCAAGCAAATTATTGACTTGAATGGATTGATGATATCTGAGGCTGATGTTTAAACATGTTTTAGATTTTTCATTCTGTTTTGTATGTATTTTTCCCTGTTTGAAGATTGACCTTGATGATGTGCTAGCAATAAATCCAGAACTGTCTACAGCTCCAGTTGTTGCTGATGTAAAAGAGAGCCTTCCAGTTCGGGACAATGTAACCATACAGGTATATTAACCTCAAGTTATTCTTCTGATTCTTGATCAAGCAACATGGTACTTAAAATGTTTATCTTTTAAACAAGGTTTCAAACCTAATGAATTTTTTGCATGTTTAAACATTTCATTATTAAATTCTTGCCTCTCTATTAATGTGTGAAGTTTTAAATACTTGTTACATTGTTAATCCACATTTCAACTCTTTATCAGTGTTTATATTTAATTTTAAAAAATACTTGAAATATATTAGTCATATATGCTCTGAATATAGTGCTGATGATATAGGTACTCATATGCTCCCCAAGAGAAGTTTTCTCTCCCAAGAAGGCACAAGTATATGTCACTATTTTCTACAAATACTGATTGCTGCTTCTTTAATGGCTTGTCTTAATGACAGTTACAGTGGAACCTCGGGTTACGAATTTAATTCGTTCCGTGACTCTGGTCGCACCCCGAATTGGTCACAACCCGAAGGAAATTTCCCCATAAGGTTCAATGTAATTACCGTTAATCCGTGCTGGCGTGGAGGACAGGGAGTCCCCCTCCCTACGACCACGTGTCAGGGGCAGAAAATGGCTGCGGACCACGTGTCAGGGGTGGGAAAATGGCCGCAGACCACGTGTCGGGCGGAAAATGGCTGCGGACCACGTGTCGGGCGGAAAATGGCTGCGGGCCACG
>NW_006537686.1:56008-66283 GCF_000186305.1 Python bivittatus | reverse complement strand
AGCAGCAGCAGCAGCAGCAGCAGCAGCAGCAGCAGCAAAGCAGCGGGGAGAGAGCCAGCGTGCCCAGCAACCCGCTTGGTCGGAGGGAGGAAGGGAGGGGCAAGGAGATTCCCGGGAAAGGGCCTATTTCTGCTGCAGGAGAGCCCTGACATTGGGAGCACCTTTGCCCACACCCGGAATGGGCTGGAGCAAGCGGGTGCCGCGGCGTTTCCCTACCCAGGGCAGGCAGGTACCTGCCGCCGCCAAGACAGACGAGAGAAAGGTACACCCGAGGGCCTGGCAGGTTTGGTCGGAGAGTGTCCTTCCGCCTAAGCCCTTCCCTCATTTGGGCAATAAAGGCACAGCTGACCCATGGCAGAGAAGCCCATGGAGGTCAGGCTGGATGGCCTCCCGGAACCTGTCGTCTGTAACATACTGGACGCGGCCGACTGCAGGTTCCCTGGAAGTCTGTCCGTCTCCCGGTTCCGATCTCTTCCAAACACACCAGAAGCCTGGCCTGGCTGGCTTCCGGGTGCGCTCCTGGGTACTTCAAGCTGTCCTGGCCCGAAGGAACCTTCGCCCTTGCCTGCTGGGAGCGCAGGCTCGCGTCGGGCTCTGGTGAAGGAGAACCTTGGCGAGCTCCGGGCTCCCCCCACTCCAGAGCTTCTCGACAGGCGACCTGGCCCCCTGGTCGCCGCTTGCCCTAGGCCTGCCGCCCTGAGCTCAGGTGGCCGAATCCCACCGCCCGCGCCTTTGCTGGTTCCGGAGCCAGCCGCTCTCGCCCTGCTTCTCTACCCCACAAAAAGGGAAGGGGAGGGAGGGGCCCC
The DNA here is from genome assembly GCF_000186305.1 of Python bivittatus. The sequence continues at coordinate 65,477 of NW_006537686.1, read as the reverse complement.
GGGGCCGATCGCCAGCCGGCCAATTCTGTGACCAGCTCTTTTGCTTCCTGTTTGAGGCGAGTTGCTACTGCCCAGGCGCGGAGTCCTTGAAAGTTGTACTCCGGCGAGCCGACTTTCTCTTCCAGCTGCCCGAGAACCATTTTCATTTCTTCGTTTGACTGAAAGGATCTGTCAAGGTGATCCCTCGCTCCCCGACTTTCTCTTCCAGCTGCCCGAGAACCATTTTCATTTCTTCGTTTGACTGAAAGGATCTGTCAAGGTGATCCCTCGCTCCCCGACTTTCTCTTCCAGCTGCCCGAGAACCATTTTCATTTCTTCGTTTGACTGAAAGGATCTGTCAAGGTGATCCCTCGCTCCCTTGGCCCGATACACTTCTGGCCCGGCTGCATTCCCACGATCCCCAAGGCTAGCTTGCAGTCCAAGGATTTATTGTGTGCTGGAACCCAGCTGTAGGCTCAGTAAGGTTGTGCGAACCAGACCCTCCTGCGAAGCCAGAATAGGCTTCTTTGCTTTGGCAGGGCAGGTTCCTGAACACAGCCATGGCCTTTGGTCGGCCCCGTATTCGTGTGGTGTGGGAACACCGCCCAGCCGTGTCTGTCTGGGCTTTTGCGAGGGAAGCTGCGGGGGCTGGCTAGTTTTAAACCGCTTCTTCTGGGCCCCTGATGGAAGACGTCCTGCCGTGGGGGAGAAGCGGGGGGGAGTATCCTGACCCCTCTCTTCCCCAGGTGGCCGCTCTTTCGACTGGAAGGACCAGGCAGAACGGCGATTGCCTGGAGGAAGGCTCCGCGCAAGGTTTAATGGATGCTTTTGGAGGGTTGTTCAAAGGCGCGGCAATCCCGGAGCCAAGCGGTAGGCCAGTTCTCCCCTCGGCGACCACAGGTTCCTTGAAGACAAGGGAGGCGTCGGTCTCCGCCGCTTTGGTTTCCAAAGACGTGCTTGGGAGTCCGGCGTGCTTGGGAGACGTGCCCCACCCGCCTGCTTCCGTGGGTGGGGGCCGAGGCCTCGTTTTCGGAAAGAACCTGCTCAGCCTTCATGTGTGGGGTGGGGCGGAAGTTCAGTGCAGGCAAGCTTAAATCAATGAATTTTGCGGGGATCATTAGGGTTTCTGCTCGCGCCCGACCTTACCGAGTCAACGTTTCGCCCCGGACAGTGAAGCTCAGCCGCTCCGACCTGGAGAATCGGCGTAGTTCCTTCCGGGGGTGGGGGGATTGGATGATTTCTGCGCCCCACGCACAATAGACGAGCGTTTCCCAGTGGCGGGGTGACCGAGGCGGCTTTTCCTATCTGCAAACAAGAGAACGGAGTGTATTGTCCTAAGCAGAGCCTCCGCTGGGACTGGCTCTCTGGGCATTTGATTAGGAGATGGCAGTCTGAAAGATTTAATATCCTAAAAACTGCAAACTCTCAGGATATCTGCTAAATGGGGTTGCAGATTTTGGACCAAGAAAGCATTTGAATCCCACAGCCTGCTTCCAGAAAGAGAGCAGGCGCCAGAAAGGCGCCTGAGGATCGCCGTCACCTGGTGGGCAGCTGCTCAGGAGAAGTGGCTCGGATGACCCCCGCTTCTATGTCAAGAGAGGGAGATGAGGCTGGGAGGAGGAGTTCGCTGCCCAGAAAACTATGGGCACAGAGACCCCTTCTCCACTCTCGGGGGGAGCACAGGCTTCCTATCTTGAGCTGGCCTCCTAGCCGCTGATCCCCTCGATCGCTCAAGGGGAGAGGTTCTGCACAGGGGCCTCCTGCTCTGGCCTGCTCCTCGGACCTGTGGCATCCCTGACATCTTTTTGGGGACATCTTTTTCCACCCTGCGCGTTTGATCCTCCTGTAGGGAGGGCAGTGGGAGGCCAGGAGCGCCTGTTTGTTAGCGCCGCTGCTCCCCTTTTGAAAAAAGCAGAATGGAAGGAAAACTGCCCCCCACTGCACAAGGCAGCTGTCTAAAGAACCCCAGAGACCACTCCCCCTTCCAGTCAACAGACCCCATGAGAAAAACCGAGTCATCAATAAATATGTATATTCTTAGGAAGACAAACACATTTTTTATGAGATGAGAGTTTAGCTGGTATTTTAATTGCCTTTAGCAAAATAACCAAACAAATAAATACAAACATTCAGTTTCAGTGATAAATATTTGTACCAATATAAAACAATAAGGACGTAAACTTCAGAGGACCTTACAAGATAAAACAGGGTTCTATTGATTGATTTCAGAGTCTTGATAAAAGAGACAATCTCAGGACATAACTTTTGCAAACCCTCAAAGCAAACTGAACCTTGAAAGCAACCTAGCACCTTGAAGATGCTCCCATATGTTAACATCTTACTGATCATCAACATCTTGGAAGCATAACTTTTGCAAACCCTCAAAGCAAACTGAACCTTGAAAGCAACCTAGCACCATAACTTTTGCAAACCCTCAAAGCAAACTGAACCTTGAAAGCAACCTAGCACCATAACTTTTGCAAACCCTCAAAGCAAACTGAACCTTGAAAGCAACCTAGCACCTTGAAGATGCTCCCATATGTTAACATCTTACTGATCATCAACATCTTGGAAGATGTTATTATTTGTGTATGTGTTTGGTTTTATTCTATTTTTACTGTATTTTTATATTGTTTTTATTGTATTTTAATTAATATTTATTGTTGTTTTATTGTGAACCGCCCAGAGTCACTGTTTCATGAGATGGGTGGTATCTAAATTTGAAACATAAATAAATAAAAATAAACCTTAGCACACTAAGATTGGCAAAAATAAATGTGCTTCAGAAGGCTTATATTTGGCTTGCAAATTAATACAAGCTGGAAGGTGAATTGATCTTACTTGCTGTTAACAGCAGAACAGAAAAACTCACATCCTTCAAACACAGGATAATAGAAGACCAGCAGCTCATCATATCATACACACAATCAGGTAATCAGTGAAGAAAGAAGCTCAAGCAAAATCAATATTTACAAATAACTTTCAAAATTCAAATGTTCTTGTAACACGCTGAAATGTTTTTCCCCCTGACTTTCACACTCAGTCTCTCAACAGCAGGACTGTGGATATGAATTTCAGGCAAAATCTGCCATTCATGGGGGTCGCCCTTGTCGGAGGTTCATCTGCTCCCACAAGCCAGCAAAGGGCCACACGAACTGCCCTGGCCAAGAACAAGACTCGGGTCCTGTGGAATCCCACCCGCTTCAAGCCACTGGCTCGAGAAGCGACGCTCTGCAAAGGGATTGTGAAGGCCAGCCAGGAGCCTTTGTGGGGGCAGCGTCCAGCGTCCAGCCAACCTGCCACTCCCTGACGTCTGGCGCAGGAGCATAAGGTGGCAGAAAGATAAGACGCTGCGGGGGCACAGCTTTCCTCCCTGTCCTTGCCCAGGCCCTGGGCCAGCTCAACAGGGAGGGAGGGAGAGAGAGAGAGAGAGAGAGAGAGAGACCTTCAGCTAGTCAGTCTGTCTCTTTTAAAGCCAAGCGAATCCCTGCAAAGCTGCCTGCTGAGTCGCATCCTGGACCTGGGACGTCTAGACTGCTTATGGAAGAAGACACTGCCCTGGGGGGGGCAAGGGCAGTTAGTGGGCCGGGTGGCCAGCTGACTTCCCTCCTCTTGGCTTCACCAGCCGGGGCTGTCCCCTGGAAGGCCACCCCGCCCAGCACTTGGCAGTGTCCTTCTCAGCACAAGAGTGCAAGGTGGCTTGTCCCTTCCTCTGGCGCTGCGAAGCCGCTCTGAACTGGTCTCTCTCCTGCTCGCCTGGTAAAGAGAAGGCTGGGGACTGGGCTGCAGGAGAAGAAATGTTAGTCAAGATTGTGTTGCTAAAGTAGAGCCACTCTTCAGCTTAGCGTTGCCCCTCCTTCTGGCAAAGCAAATGCGGATGCTGCTTAAATCCCATTAAGGGACAATGAATAAAGGGTTAACAGGAACTGCCACCAGAACTGGTGCACACCCCAGTAATTATACTATCGCCCTCTTTACCAATTGGGAAGACTTTGGTTTGGCCCCAGCGCTGTTTCTACTGGAATGTCCAGAGATCCATTTCCCATTCCTAAAAGGAGGAAATGTCTCCTACAGGGCTGAGACCATCCAGCCCACTTCATTGCTTCGGCTGGGTCTCTGAGCCTTGGTCTCCAGTGGGATCTGCCTGACCTGCTACATAGTCCAGTGGGCTCCAGCCCTGGCACCGAGAAGGCTGGAGAATTTGGAGCAGCAGCCCCCCCCCCCCGCTGTGCTGTGCCCAGATGCAGGCTCAAGGTGGATAGGGAGGTTGCTGGCTCACCCATCCCACCTACAATACTCAGAGGGAATGCACTTGCTCAGCACAGAATTGCTTTCACTCACCAGACTGTCGCAAACGGCCGCGGCCCCTCACTAGGCTTGAGGGAGGAAGCACTCCGCTGCAGCAGGCGAGGGAGGTGGGCAGGGGCTGCAACACCAGAGCCTTGATGTCACAGCTGGAGTGGGGAGCTGTGGCATCAGTGGTGTTCCTGGGTGGGGGAGAACCGAGACAGACCCCCTCACCAATTGTGCGGGTCTGGGCAAGAACTGAATTCTGCTCCCCTCAGCAGCAGAAATGAGGCTCACAGCTGCCTTGATGTGACACGTCCCTGGCGAGTCAGGCTGAGTCTGAATATTCCTAGTTAGGGCTCTTCTGGTATTGTATTTGGGTTGATTAGTTGGTTCGTGTATTCTGCAAGTCTAGGAAATGGGTTAATCCAGGAAGCACAAAACCTGTTTTGGAAGCACTGCCTGTGAGCCAAAGGCCCAAGAATGAGTGGTTTGTCCACAACCCTTTCCTTCCTTGCCCTTTTCATTGTCACCAGACACCCTGATGACTGGACACTGGCCAGGATGACAAAAATGACCTTCTCTCCAAATGGCCTGAAGGAGGGTGGGGTGGAGATAGGCTGGGGGAGGAAACAGGCACCACAAGAAGGAGCAAAACCCTGCTATGTTGATCTTGGCTCTTGACTCTTGACGGCTGCCAGTGTCTCCCCTTCCCTCCTCCTTATACCAAAGAGAGTCAAAGCAGAGCAATCTTGAGTTTCTTTTTCACCCCCTCCTGTCTCCCTGGGTGGTTTTCCTAAGGACTGCTTTTTCTTCCAGGACACCTCCTTGAGAAAGGGGGACTGTTGGCAACCCTGCAGGACTTAACCTGCCAGGGAGGCAGAGGCACCCCTAAATGCCAGGCAGCTGAGGACTGGCAGGGGGGAGCCATCTTTGTCCTTGTGGGACAGGCCCTTTGCAGAGTGGTCACAATTCCAGGAGGAATTTCAGGTCACCCAAAAAAGTCAGATTCATGATGGATGGAGCTGGGGACTAAAGGGGCCCAACCATATTTGCCGTCCCCCCTCGGACTGGAGGATGTAGAAGAGAAAGTGGTTGGCTGCCCCCAGCACTCCACAGCCAGTCAAAACAGGGTGCCTTTAAACAGGAAGGTGTTTTTTCCCCTAGAACCCACGGCTTTCTCCCCTGCCGCTGTCAACAGGACTTCTGGGAGGCTTTTCTGAGGTGGAGTAGGCATTCCTGGTTATCCAGGGTGGGTCCAGCAGACAGGGAAGCCCAGAACAGCATGGCTGGTCTGCGACATGAACCCTGCCCAGAAGCGGGATGCCAACCACATCTATACACCATGCCTAACACTGGTTATTTTCCAAAAGAGGAAGGACCTGTTCAGCGCAGACCTGGGCAGAGGGTGCGAGAGACTCTTACAGGCATCCTATGACCAGAGTCCACTGAAGTTGTCAGGCTATCTAAAGCAGATGTAAATGCCAAGAAAGGCTCACCTCTTCCAACCTCCGCTAGAGTCTTGGCTTGCTCTGGAGATGTTCTTCCAAGCAGCTTGGTGGGGAGGGGGGCTCCCGTCCCTCCGCTTTCCCTCCTCTCCCTTCCTGCTCTGAAGGGAGAACCATGGCAAAGCCCAGCTTCCCGAAATGTTCTCCTGCTGGCACTCCTTCTTCTGCCTTGCTCTTGTGAGGGTGGTGGGGGTGTTGCTTAACCCCAGTTAATTGCAAACCAACAGCCGAAGAGTGCTGTGGACTTGCTTTTTTGTACTGTGATCACAGAGAGTCCCTCTCAGGAAAAGACACACCGGGCGAGCAAGCAAGCAGGCATTTTGGTCCAGATGGTTGGAGACCTCATCTTCTCACATACCTCACCTGTCTTATTAGGAACAGACAACGTTGCCAAGCAGGATTGGGTTGATAGGAAAAAAAACAACCTTGCCCTTGACCACAAACAAGGGAGGGAGGAGCAGGGGCTGCACCACGGTGGAGCGGGAGGGACACCGGACTCCCGACGGGCGGTTCCCCTACAGAGCACCATACCCGAAGCGGGAGGAGGCCCTTGGCCAAGGGGTGGGCAGGCAGAGCCCGAGGCTCCAAAGGGGCAAGCAGCGAGCAGGAGAATGCGTGGCTGCCCTGGCTGACCCTCGCCTCTCCCTCCCGGATCCTTTCCCGGGCCCAGCGCTCCTGGTGGGCCTCCTCCCCCGCGCCAGTCATGGAAGGGGCCGCCTGAACCTCCTGGTGGTGCAAGGAGGGCTGGGCCTGTGTGCGCCTGCTCCAAGCGCTGCGGGGCCCCGAGACCTTGCTGGCCCACGTTTCTGCCGTCTCCGAAGTTGAAGGGGGGCGGTCGCCGGTCACCACTACTGAAAGTGGATTCTCTCCTTTCCTGCCCCTTCTTGGCGCAAACCTTCGCAGGTTCCATTAATTCACAGCGACAAAGTTTTCCTGGGCACCCCCCAGAACAGCTGCCCGGAGTTTCCTCCCGTGATAGGATCGCTCTAGAAAGACCGGGGGGGGGGGGGCAAAGCCCCACCCGGCAGGCTCTAGGCTGCTTTTTTGTAGCAAACCCGGAGGGTGAAAGGACCTATTATCTCTGCCAATGGGCTGCTGCTGCTGCTATACTGTTGTTGATCGCACACGCAGTCAGCCAGGTGTCTAGACTGGATCTGGCATTTTTGTCCACCTATCGAGTCCTTCCCTGGGACCTGGGATAGGCAGGTGTTGTTTGACAGTGTTAAAGCTATGTTGCAGTCGATTCTTCCAAGTCAAGCTGCCTTTTGCAATGGGCTGATGGCGATGGTGTTCAAGTGCTGCTCCAGATGTTTTGGGATTGCATCCAAGGTGCCTATTACTACTGACAGTCATTCTACTTCTGTTTGCAGGTCTTTGTAGTTGATGATTTTCTCCAGTTCTTTTTCTTCTGTTCTGCTGTCTCCAGGCATTGCAATGTCCACTACCCAGACTTTTTTGCTTTTCTTACCAACAACTGTTACGTCTGGGGTGTTGTGTGGCAGGGGCTCGTCTGTTTGAATCCTGAAGTCCCAGAGCACTTTGGCTTCCCCACCTTCCACCACTCTGTCTGTTTTGTGGTCCCGCCAGTTCTCGCTTGCAGGCAACTGTTATTTCTTGCAGATATTCCAATGGACCATTATTATTATTATTATGTTGTTGTTATACATTGTTGCTATGATACTGTTGTTGTTGTTATTGATTGCTTATTCCATAATTATTTTACGCATTATTGTAAACGGCTTCAAGACTTATATAAATGAGAAACGGTATCAGAGACTTTAAATTGATAATGCTAATCAGAACCTCTGACCGCCGCCGCGATCCCTTCCGAGGCTTCTCCGGCTGCGGCCTCTTCCTCCGGAGCGGTCTCTCCCTCCTCGCCGCTCTCTTTTCCGCAGGTGGCCGCTCCGGGCGCCCCTTTTTGCAGCGGTGCTGCGCAACGTTTTAGGCACTTGGGCGCGTTTCTGTAGCGACTCAGAGAACTAGGTGTCTGAAATGGGTAGGTCGTCCGGCTGAAGAATTCTGAATTATCTTTTGGCTTCTCACTTCACGCCTTGCACCGCTTCGGCGCTGCTGTTCTGATCCTAATTTATATTCCAGGGCAAAAAGGCTTCGGGTGTGGAACCGGTCAGGAGCTTCACAGCCGCCTCGGACCTGTCTGGCAGACACTCGCTGTTCCTTTTGTTCGCAGGGAAAAGAGATTTCAGACTGATCGAAACGAAGGTGGGATCCGGCGCATGCAAGGAGCCGTACTGGATAGGCGTCTCGGTCCTGCTCCGGTTCACCGCCTCCGGGGTTTCGCGGCTTTCTATTTTCTCTTCCCGTCTATGAAGCGGCCGAAAGGGCAGAGAGGATCCTCCCCACCATCCCCGCTCAGCGGAGGGAAAGGGCTCCTTCGGCTTGGGGGGGGGGCGGGGGAACCAGGCTCATGAAGGGGCGCGATACCATCCCACCGGGGACGCCGATGTTGCTCCTGCGCCGCCGCTACTTAATCTACAACGGAGAGGGCGAATCTGGCTTGTCCGGGGCCGGGGAGAGAAGGGGGAGCGCTTCCTCTCACGCCCAGGCGTTACCTGCCCCTTAGGGCGGCAAGAGACCGCTGACTCGCGGCTCTGCACTGGTGCTCCATGTCGCGCGTGAGGGGCCGCCCCCGGGGCAGCAGGGAGCAAAGGCGCGGACGCCAGGACTGGCGATTCTTTGTTTGGGGATTGGGCGAGGATGAGCGGGGGGAGACCGTGTCTCCGCGCGGTCTCCTGGCCCTGCCTCGGGAGCGCCGTCTGAGCTGGGGAACCTTCTTATGGCCGGGTGGGGGGCGGCCGATCCAGAGCGTCAACAGGAAACTCCGGGGCTGCAAGCGAGGGCGGCCGGGCTTCTCTCTCCTGAGAAGGAAAGCGACCGTCGACCGTCGCGCCAGAAGAGCTGCTAATCCGGATGATGGAACCCGAGGAACGGCTGCAGATGGAAAGAGCCGGCGAGGCTAGACGGTAGCGCCTGCGGCCAAGACTCGGTCTTCCCAGCCCCACGTCCCAGAGAAGGCGCTGTCTGTACACATATCTGGGTCTTGCTGTCTGTTTGGGTCTGGAGGGGGAACTGCGGCCTTGGGGAGGCCGAGCGGGTGGGAGTCTCCCCTCATTCCAGGGGGTGCACATAGGCGGAAGGCGGAGAAGAACCGAGGTACAGGCGGTTTCTTCTGGATGTGACACGCGCGACCCGCCCACCCCCGGCAAAGGCCTGTCAATCACTGCCAACGGCCACCAATCAGAGGGCTGGAGCCAGAGAATTTTGGCAGGCGGAGATGGCGTCTTAGAGAAAAACGCCTGCAGCTTCGTGCCCCCCTGCGATCTCCGGGTATGCCCAGGCACCGAGTGGAGGCGACCAAGTGCCCGTCCTCTCGGGAGCACGCCCGTGCCTTTGTGCTGGCCCAAGTGGCCCTCCGACGGGCCCTGCTGTCCCTGGCCGCAGGGCGATGCTGTCTTCCACAAAGTTGGGGCGTCCTTGTCCTGGCGTGGCGCCCGGAAAGCGGTGCGTCTGAGCGCAGAACGGGGTAGCCGGCGGGCGCTTGGTGAGAGCTGAGGGCGTAGAATGGAAGCCCCGGAGCTGGAGCAGGAGACGGGCCCCGCACCGCCGCAGCCCCACGAGCCCATTCGCTTCGGCATCGATCAGATCTTGGGCTGCCCGCCCCAGGAGACCGGGGG
>NW_006537686.1:22250-34212 GCF_000186305.1 Python bivittatus | reverse complement strand
CCCCCCGTTCCTCGGACAAAGGACGTGACAGTGGCGGCACCCTGCGGGTCAGAGGCACTTGTCTTACTCTGGATGCCATGAAAGTCTGGCGGAGGTGGCACGGGGTCTGCAGGAGGAAGGCTTGTAAGTGGCCCTCCAAACCCTGGGGTGGGAGGTGTCACGTGGCTGGAGCTCCGCCACCTGTTTGAATTTTCTCTCCAAACCTCACCTTCCCTCCTCAGCTAGGTAATCTCCGTGCACTTAAGCAGGCTATAAACATGGATGGCCTAGATCTGCCTCATATGTAATGCAATGACATGGGGAAATAGGTTGGCACCCTTTTTCCTGAGGCTGCAGTATGCATCACGGAGGCAGCAGGGTAAGTAATGCAGTAGAGCAAGCTGTGACGCGGACCCCAAAGACTGATGAAGGAATTAGCTGGGAAGCCGTTCTCCAGAACAGAACGGTGTCAGTTATGGCTTTAGCAGTCCAGGGGGTGATGGGTGCTGTCGTTGCACCTGTATTCCAGCCACAGAGGGGAAATCACCGGAGCTGGCCACCAGCCGCAGGACCCGTGCAATCAGCTGACCCACAAGGGAGCTGCCAAGAAAATCCACACTGATGATTGGTCCTGGCTAACCCCCAGGATACCAGATGTTGGAGGCTGGTGGGGAAGAGGAGGAATATTTTTTTGGGAGGGGATTCTTACTCAGTCTGGCTTGTGGGGGTGTGATTTTTTTTCTAGAAATAGAAAACAATACTATTACTAGAATAAGTCAGAGTTTCCATGATAAGGCTGGTGCAGGCAATCGTTCATGCTACCTCTGAAAGCGATGAGACACCAACGCCAGGAAAGGAGGAATTTCAACAGGAAGTTGTTCATTTTGCAAATAGCAATAGGGTAAGGTTGTTCTTATATATGAATACAAACTGGGGATTCCAGAACCCCAGAATCAGCAAACATGAGCCAAGATAGGCACAAGAGAAAGATCCAGAAGCCATAGCAGTGGCGGAGGAGTGGCACCAACAACCGGTCAGGAGCACAGGCTGAACAAGGATTAGAAACAAGCCGCTCATTGTTCGATCTGCTGCCTTGCACATTTTCCAGAGAAAGAAGCAAGCTAGAAATAGAAATGTGTGGTCAAGATCGAGGCTTTTCTTTTCCCAAATTAACCATTAGCATTTGTTCCTAATAAGGGAAGTAGGCATGTGACATCTGTAATCAACCTGATAAAAGGCTTGTTTGTATGTAAATGTTGTCTTTTCCTCTAAGAGGACATCCTATAGCTACAGATCGATAGCACTTCAAAGCACTTGTGGATTAATTCATATCAAGAGAGAAAGTTTTTCCTACATTTATATAATACATTTACATATTATTACATATATTACATTAATCTATGCATTACATTGTTACATACATTATTGCATACATGTATTGTGCACATTTTACTATATTAGAATTCTTTATTACTATTATTATTAATTTAAATATATTAGCTGCCCAACTCCGGTGGACTACAACTACATTGACTGATGATTAAGTGCCATAAAGCTGGTGTCAGCTCTTAGCAACCACAGAGATAGATTTTCTCCAACCAGCTGTTAAAAGTGAGTATAAAGAGATTGAAGTTAGCAGGAATTATATCCCTTGTTATTAGCCTTGGGTAAACAGCCTAGTCATTGCACAAAAGGAAAACGGATCATTGTGCTTGTATTTGGATCCCAAAGATCTCAATAAACTAAAAAGAGGCAACGTTTGGCCTTACTGATGGCACAGGGTATGCCAAGTCATCTTGCAGGGAAAACACGCATTTGTGAATGGGAAGTAGGACTACTGGCGTGGACAGCTTGATACACCAGCAGCAGAGCTGCCTGTATTTAACTTACCGGGGGGAGATTTTATCTGAACCATCTGAGCCTCTTGACTGTCCTCTGGATCACAGAACTAATCCATCCAGAGTTCTCTCTAGAGGCATAAATGGGCAGGCTCAAACTCTCCCACCTGGGATGCGTTACGTGTAGACCTAGCCCTCTGGAGAAAATGGTAATGCTGGGAAAGGTGGAAGGAAAGAGAAGACGGGGATGGATTCAGTCACGGCAAAGATGGGCGCCCTGTTGGGAGACTTGAAGGTTGGAGACAGTTCATCCTGGAGGAAGTCGACCTATGTGGTTGCCGACTTGATGGCACATTTGTTTATTTTATTTATTTATATATCAAATTTGTCACTGCCCATCTTGCTGAACGACTCTGGGTGGTTTACAAAACAGTTAAAATCAATTAAAATTCCAAAATTACAATAATAAACAGAAAATAAATAGATCCAAGAATAATTGCAGTCACTCAGGGAGTGTCATCGAGGCACTGGCCACCCCCGGGATTGGGTAAGGTTGTTATCACCCCACGCAAGATGGCAGAGCCAGGTCTTTAATAAATCAATCAGTTGAGAGGGGCATGGTAATGTCATACATTCTCTGAACAGCACCTAAGGTGTGCAAACTGCACTTCCCCCTATTCTAATGACATAAACTTCACTGCTTTTATCCACGCCCTTCCCCTGCCCCCAATTTTGCCAAGGGATGCCTCCTTCATGCCAGCTCTGGCGGTGGTTTTTCTGTCTGCTGAAGAAGAACTTTGGGCTCAGGTCCTACATCTAACCTGACGTGCCAGCCACAGCTAGAGGGGCACATGGGAGACTTGGTGTGCTTGATGTGCTGAATGTAGCAGCCCCTCAAACAACATATTTATCTCTTTTGGCCTACTGACTCAGGCTTGCTTTGTTTCACACGCTTTTGCCAGAGTGTTTGTGCCACACAGCATCTACACCTGGCCTGTTTCTTGGGGCATGAGCTTTTCTACACAGATTGCAGGTCGATGCACCGCCTCTCGCTTCTGCTGGGAGCTTGCAAGCTGTTGACTCAGCCAGAACCTCCGCAGGCTTCAGCGGCCTGGAAGGCTGCCCACTGGGTGTCTGCCCCAAGTGAGCTGACTTGCAAGGGGTTTATCTTGCTTCCAGAGGCGCCCACAATTTGCATTTGAGATTAGGCTTCTCCTGCCCTGGCTATCTCTACTGTTTTACCCAGAATCACATCAGGCTCTCTCCACAGTCTCCCTTTCAGCATGGCTAAATGCACACCGCACGCAACCTTGTTCTTTATAAGTGACTCACAGAGTTCTCTGAATGAACATGTTTGGGAAAGTCTGTTTATAACATGCAAAGTACTTTCCTTTGCTTCTCTGAATTCTAGTAAAGAACATCTTTCTCTCAAAAGTAATGTTTCTTCTAGGAACAAAATACTGTATGCAGCAAACTTTTCCATTATTATTTGCAGTTTTTGCTTATCCGCTCCTGTGAGAAATGAAGCATGTGGCAAATCTCCCATGCCTCTTTGCTATCAAGATGCAAGCCATAGCACGCCGAAGCATTGCTTCTTTCTGCTTGGACCCGCTGGCAGCCGGAGCCGTTTACTCCAGTCCTCTGCAGAGTTTGAAGGGAAGCCATTTGGAGCCCGTTCCCTTCCGACACCGTGGAGAATTTGCTGGCCCAGCGGCGTCCCTGGAGATCCACCCTGAACCCGGGATCCATGGAAGGAAGACAGGTAGGTACAGGCAGAAAATAACAGCGAGGGCCACCTCAGAAAGCAACACCATCAATATAGATCCAGTTGCACGCATTAAGGGCAGCTATCAAATAGGCATTTGCTGACTAACAACTCTCCCTAAGAAGTAATACCCATATGCCACCCTTTTCACGAGTACTGTGGTCCAGTAGGGTCCCTCCAATCCTATCCAAGGGCCTTTGATTTTTCCTCTGCAAATGTGCCTGTTGGAAGTCAGCTAGCTGGGTTTGGCCCATCATTTCGCCCTGACATGATCCTCTTGACTTCTAATACTACTCTAAGGGCCACTGTGAAGAATATGTGAGGCAACTGACAGATAAAGTCGATTGGATTTGCTCCAGATTGGACTTGATGCAGGTCCTGTGGAGGTTACTGGTTCAGTTATCTGGGGTGGGTGGGTTGATCCTTTGGGATCAAAGGGTTCTTGTGGGTGTTAGCTTGGCCACCTCTGTGCTAGACCACCCAGAAAGGGACATGACGCTGGGTTTGGGTGGTGGTTAACTCCTCTTTGAGGAGCAGGGTGGTTCCACCGTCTCTCAAGGAGGTGGTGGTTTGTCCTCTCCTCAAGAGGCCTTTGCTGGATCCAATTGTTCTGGACAATTTTTGTTCAGTTCCCAACCTTCCCTGCTTAGAGAAGGTAATCATGTTGCAAATACAGAGGACTCTGGAAGAATCAGGTTATCTAGACCCCTTTTAGTTGGGGGTCAGGCTGGTGTGTGGGACTGAGACTGTATTGATTGTGCTCTTGGATGACCTCTGGTAGGAGTGGGATGGGGGTGGTGTGTCCTTGCTCTTCTTGACCTCTCAGCAGCTTTCAACACCATTGATCATGGTATCCTTCTGGACCGGCTCTGGGAGTTGGGGGTGGGCAGCACTGTATTGTGCTGGTTCTCCTTCCTCCAGGGTCTGTTCCAGTTCATGTTGATCGGGGGAGAGGTCCAGCCTGTGGCCCCTGCACTGTGGGATGTCTCAGGACTCAGTGCTTTCTTCTCTCCTGTTTAACAACTACATGAAGCTGCTGGGTGAGGTCATCCAGAGGCATCATCAGCAGGCCGATTGACTCCCAGCTTTACATTTGCAGCCCAGGCCGCCTGAGTGATGCTGTGGAGGTTCTTGGAGGCTCTCAGGGCCTTGGCCTGCTGGCCTTTTGGAAGGGCTTGAAGACGCGGCTCTGTGCTCGAGCCTGTGGGACGGAGCCTGTCTCCAGGTTACGTTGAATGTCTGATTGTGGCTATGGGTTTCATGTTTTTTGCATGTTTTTTATCACTTTTTAATATTGTTAGCTGCCCAGAATCATGTATGTGAGATGGGCAGCCAGATAAATCTATAAAATAAATAAATATACAATAAACTCTTGCACACTCTTTGACCTGAGGATTTCTGTCCACGGGATCCTATCCAGTACATTTCTAAGTGTGCTGAAATTGGCTATTTTGAAATCTACTGAGTGCATATGACTAAAGTCTAATTTCCCTTTTGGTAGTATTGTGACACCCAAGACAATGTGGTCACTTCCTTGAGACGTTCCTACAGACTTTAACCACTTCAATCTCTCTGCCTTGGCCCCTTTGTGTCTTTTGAAACCTTCTGCAAAGAAAACAGTTGGCAAGACAGACATGGAATAAGAAGGCAGGCCACTGGCTAAAGAACAGAAAACAACAGTGGGAGTAAATGGACATTTCTCACAGCAGAAGGATGTAACTAGTGGGGTCCCCCAGGGCTCTGTCCCAGGACTGGTGCTTTTTCATGTGTTTATAAATGGTCTGGAATTGGGCGTGACCAGTACAATAGCCAAGTTCGCTCATGACACTAAATTGTTCAGAGTAGTAAAAACAATACAGGACTGCAAAGAGCTCCTGAGGGTCCTCTGCAGATTAGGGGAGCAGGCTTCAAAATGGCAGATGTCATTCAATGTGTGCAATGTACAGTGATGCCCATTGGTGCCAAAAATCCTAGCTACTTGTACAAATTAATGGGATCAAAGCTAGCGGTGACCAATGAGGAAAGAGATCTTGGAGTAATGGGAAACAGTTCAATGAAGGTGTGCGTCCACTGTAAAAAAGGCTGATGGCATGTTAGGGACAATAAGAAACAGTAGTGGACATAGAGATGCCAATATCATAATACCCTGCTATAAATCAATGGTGCAACTGCATCTGGAGCATTGGGTGCAGTTCTGGTTGCTGCACCTCAAAAGGAACATAGTGGAGCTAGAGAAGGTTCAGAAGAAGGCAACTAAGATGATCCAGGGGCTGGAGCAGCTTCCCTATGAGGAAAGGTGGAGGTTGGGGGCTTTTTAGTCTTGAAGGGAGGTATAAAAAGTTATGCATGGCGTGGATAAAGTGGACATGGAGAAGCTATTTTTCCCTTCTCAAAATCTAGAACCAGAGGTCACCCAGTGAAACTGAATTCTGGAAGAATTAGGACAGATTTTCTTTTTTATACAACACATAATCAGACTTTGGAATTTGCTACCACGAGATATGATACTGGCTTCAGAAAAAGGTTGGACCAATTCATGGAAGTCCTGAGGATCCATGGCTTTAGCCTTGATGGCGGTGGGACAGTCTCTGACAGCCATCTGCTGGGAGACCAGTGGCTTCCTTGTGCAGCTGATTGGCCACTGGGAGAGCAGGCTGCCGGACTGACCCAGAAGAGCACTGCGTATGCTCTTATGTTCTTAAGTCCACTGAGGAATGTTTGGGATGTCTGGCTGAGGTCCCCTATTATTACTATGTTCCTCCTTCCCTGAAATTATGTAATCCAGTCTGGATTTTTGGCCTGGATCAGCAGTCTATTGTACACCTCCTGGTCATCATGCTGTTTCACCTCCCTTACTCTCTGATCCAAATGCTTTTGACTGCAGGCAAGCCTTTCCTTCACGTAAAATTAGTTGCTCCTATCTCGTCTGTCCCATTCCTTTCAATCTACACATTCCACTGATGAGTTTCAGCAATGTGCATAAGTGGAAGCAGGAAAAGCCGGAGCTGGATAAAATTGGACTCAGGGAGGGAGGGAGACTTCCAGAAACTGTACACTGAATCCTCAGAGTTTATGAGAGCTGGTTCTTTGAGCTTCTTCCCACCACCAAAGGACTGAGAAGGATAAGGTCCCACGGAAATGACTGGAAAATGAGGCAGCCGATGAGAATCAGCACTGCAGAAGCCCTTAGAGGGAAGCCAAGGAGAGGGCTGTGAATGCCTAAGTGAGCAAAGCTATGGGGATGCTGTAGAAATGATGCCATGAAAGGACCTGAAGAGCTGGCCAGTTTAGTTCCTGGACTCTGACTCTACCCAATAGAGACCTGTTCTGGGCTTACAGAGTGGGGACCAGGGGGTCTCTGAAGTTTAATTCAGGCTGGATGACAGAGCTTGGGATTCAGAACTCTGGAGGGCATCAGGTCACCCTGCTCTGGAGTATGGTGAAGTGAGAGGTGCTGAGAGAATGTGTTGGGATGGGGAATGGAAAGCTCCTTCTACCAGAGGCATGCGTTCTTCCAAGAGCAAACCTGGGCCCCTGAGCTAAAGGATGTTCCTGCTGTGCCAGTTGGATTCCTGGGGCAGGGGCTTTCAAATTTGTTTAGGCCATGGAGCCTGTTAGTTAAAAAAAAGATTCCAGAACCCCCAACCAAGAGGCATAGAAAATGGGCTGTATTTGAGGGAAACTTTTTTTGCCTGTGGTCTGCCTGAACCCCACCAGGTCCTTTGGGACACGGTTTGAAGATCCTTGCCTTGGGTCATCTCCACTGAACTTTATCCATAGCCTCGCTGAGTGCAGGATAGAAGACCCCCTTTTCTAACAGTCCTTGATTCTAGGGAAGGGGCAATTGTTACAAGAGGTGGCAGAGCAAACTGCAATGGGATCTATGCTGTGGATGAAAAAGCTGGGGGGAAAGTCATTTAGTTCTGGGAAGCATTTTCATTCTCCTGACCAAAACTTTCAGTGTGATCTTGAGTTGGGGAAGGACATCAGGGAGGCTTTAAGAAAACAGATTTTGTGCTGGATGACCTCAGTTCTTCTCACCCAGATGGAGCCAGCCCAGAGGTAAAAGAAGCCTTAGGGAAATGGAGGGAAAACTGCCCTTTGTCCAAAGGAGCGTCCAGGACCTCACGCCAAATGCAACTCTGGTTGCACCTACTGGGAACAGGCTGACCCTCAACTGATATTTCAGTAGGAAATACCGAAGGGGTCCTACCCGGCCGCCCTCAACACAGAGACAGGACAACAAGTCTTTCCCTGATGCCAGCAAAAAGGATTTTAAAGCTCACCTGAAGGAGATGAAAACAGAGAACAAGGGAGAACACAGAACTGGCTTTGAGGAGGAATACATGGATAATTATATGAAAATCAACAGTAAAGCCAGCTAGACAGATCACTGGACCAATAGATTATAAAAGCGTTGTACGAGTGCTGAAGGACAGTTGAGAGAGTGCTGAGAAGTGGAACGAACTGCGTGTGCCTGCCCTGCCGAAAGCGTATGGCTGACAGCTGGAGACGGCTCACGGCCTGGTCATCTGGGGACTGCCCGTCTCCCACAGGGCCCGCCTGCCTGGCCGATTCAGTCCTGCAGGGCTGGCGCGCTCTGGGTTCCTCCAATTAAGCAGTGCCATCTCTCAGGACCCTGGAAGCGGGCCTTCTCTGTAGCAGTGCCTGCCCTCTGGAACGAGGCTCTGCCAAGATCTGGGTGGCTCCCACCCCACCACCACTTCGAAGGGCCCTGAAATCTGGCTCTTCACCCGGGCCTCTGGCTAGGAGGGGCATAGCCCCTTTCAAGGAGCAGCCGTGCTTTGTTGCTTCTTGGCTGTGCCATTCTTTTATTGTTGTGTTGCTTATAGTTTACGTGTTGAAGTTTCTCAGCCATCCAGGTGGAATCGTCTGGAGGTTGAGTCGTGGCAACCGGACTTCTTTTCTTTTGGCTTGATACGTTTTGCTGCTCGTCCGAGCAGCTTCTTCAGTCTAGAAAGTTGGTTGGGGGGACCCCATAAATGTCTTCCAGGGTGGCTGCGTCTCTCACTAACATGATGGGCTCGTTGAGGGACAACAGATGTGATTGGCAGAGTCTTTGGGATGTGGATGTCTTGCTCCTAATCGCTCACTTTATAGTTTATGTTTTCTTGTGAACCACCCAGAGTTGTTAGGAGCTGGGTGGTGTACAAACTGAATAAAATAAATGAATAAATTACAAATGAATAGTTTCAGGAAATAAAGCCTGAAGAGCCAAAACCAATAGTAATGTCATGAAAAGTATTCTACAGCTTATTCAAAAATTAAAAATAAATATTTGGTCCAGATACTGTGGCATCCAATTCTGAGTCCTTAAGGAACTCAAATAGGACAGTGTGGAGCTAACAGAAATGTGTACTGTCTATGCATGTAGGTGATCCAATTAGCATACTTTATTCATATTTTTGAATGGCTTTTCACAACATCCTTCAATCCAAATTCCTCAGCAAAAAGCAGGAAGCAGTGAGGAGGAATAAATTACAGTATCAGATGCCTAAAGAATGCATTTCTTGGCAGGTGCCGGCGGGGGTTTATCAAGAAGAAATCATGCCGAAATGAACTGATCTCTCTTTTCATTGAGTGACCAGTCTAGTTGACCATGGCAATATCCTGGACATGGTATTCCTCGACTTCAGCAAAGGATTAGACGCCCAGGAGAAGAGGACAGAATGTGGGGTGACCGCGCTGCCGCGAGGCGGAGCCACCTTCTGGAAGTCCATCAATGGCTCTGTGTGACACCAGAGGTG
This sequence comes from Python bivittatus, assembly GCF_000186305.1. The sequence goes on along the minus strand of NW_006537686.1, from coordinate 24,862 downwards.
TGGGTCAAGTAACAACTGAGAGACTTTCGGCGCGTGCCTCCATGACCTGCCGCAGCGCCCCCTCTCTGGGCTGCCGCCCCTGAAGATGGGGCCGTGGGTGAGAGAGCCCTGGAAACCCAGCTTGGGTTCAGAGCGGGTGGCGGGTCCTGCTTTTTAGTGGCCGTCCTGGAAGAATTCGGGTTGGTTGGTTTGTCCGTTTGATGACTGGCTTTATTGTATGTTGTCCAGAGTCACGGTAGAGTTGAGCGGCCTTATAAACTGCTAAAAGCAGAACAAAACAAGGGGCAGAAGACAGGACTTGCCGACTCTGCGGCGACCAAAGGAGGGGAGCTAGCAAAGGGTTCACTGAGCAAAGGCGCAGGAGCCTGGCGGGGGCCGGCAGGGGGGTCCAGGGGGAGGCCTTTGCGGTCAGTGCTGTTCACTCATCAGAGGAGCCCGGAGGCCGAGGGAGCTGCCCGCGTGACATCTGCCACGCTTGCTCCCCTCCCCGAAGACGCAGACTGCGAGCGTGGGCCGACTGCCCTCCAGGAAGGGAAAGCAAGGGGGCCAGAGGCAACGCTCTCCACCCCCCAACATCACAGAAGGCAGTGAATCTCGGGGTTGGTACCAGGAGTGCTCGCGGGGGGGAGAGGAGAGCGCCAGGGGGCAGGGCTGCGGAGAAGAGCTCCAGGCCTTCAGGTGGCGATTATGGACGCCTGGATGAAGAGCCGTCGGGTGAGCAGGGGGGGGACCTCGGGGCCAGCGGTCGGTCGGCGGGGCTGCCTCCCAGGGCCACGTGGTGGCCGGCCCTCCGGATTCATAAACGTGGCTGACAAATATTCTGTCTTACAATCCGCAGGGGAACAAACAACATAACCTTGAAGAAACTGCAAGGAACTACGGAGTGTTAGGCAGGAAAATGAGGAGCTGGAACCACTTGTATTTTCTGTATTGAAGGACACGGCCCACAAAAAGACAGAAAACTGCACTGAACAGCTCTCCAGGCCGACGATGCCCACGGGAGCTGCTTGGACTCTTCAGTTCGGAGGTGGAAGATTTCTGCCATGAGGTGGGGTGGGAAACGGAAAAACGCGTTTGGAAGGGCCTCAGGCGCCCAACCTAGATTTGCGTCAGAGAAGCCATGAAAGAACGGAAGCTCCTCCGTGGGAAGAAATGCGACTTGATACAGGACGTGGAAAAAAGGACACACGATTGCTGAGGACAGTTAATCCCCCTTGCCCTCTTAAAGGGGGTCCTCCAGTAGCCAAGAGGAGGGGCAACCTCATGCCACACCGAGCTTGCCTGCGGAAGTCGGCTGCCGTGAGACGAAGCAAGAGACACCAACCTGGCTGGCCGTATCAAGACGAAGCGAGAGACACCAACCTCGCTGGCCGTGGCCAGGACTCCTCGGATGCCAGTCCCTGGGCTTTGGAGCCCTTTCCTGGCCGCTCCCTCGGTTCAGACAGGCTCCTCTGCGTGGGATGGTTCTGAGCCTCCAGGGGCTTCCCTGCCCGCCCACGTACTCCTACCGCCCTTGGCTTGCTTCTGCCAAAGGGGAAACCGTGGCAGGGATGGGGAACTCCACCCGACCCTGTCCTGTCGTCCTCAGCTCACGTGCCCGCATCCCCACAGCGGTGCGTTTCCCAAAGCTTTGAGGGCGTGGTCCTGGAAGCCTGTGGCTGGTGGGGGCAGCAGCAGTGGCAGGAAGCCCCTGGGCCCTCAGGGCTCAGCGTCCTGCCCTCCCTCTCCCCACAGGAGTGGGGTAGCCTAGGGTTCCTTCTCACGGAACAGGCCTCTCTGCCACCATGCCCATCCGGGTTGCAGACCGCACTTTCCCAGCTCAGCTCATTGTACGGACACCACAGGGGTCCGGGCAGGGTGCCAGGGACCCTCCGGCTGCCCCGCAGAAAAGCTGTTTCTCTTCTTCCAAATGAACCACGGAAGAACAACTGCAGAGAGGCCAGGGCAGGCAGGGGTCCTGGGGCTTCACTGCAGCCTGCCTTCCTAGTTACGCCTCTAAGCACAAATCTACATCTAGCCCTGCACTGCTACTGGCATCCGGGTCTGGAGGAGGCAAACCCTCTCTCTGGGGACTCTTGCCAGCAGGTGGGCAGGACTCAGGAGGGGCATTCCAGACATAGGAAGCAGGTTCGGAGTCAGGCTGCAGGGCCCCACATATCCCCTGCCGTCTGCCAGGCACTGGGCAGAGAGGAACTGCGGGCCACACGGAAGGAGCGCGAGCGCAGAGGAGCGCCTGCTTTTTGGGGGAGGACTGCAGCCACCTGACCCGACAGCTCTCATGCCACAGCAGGCCTGAGGGCAGCCCTGACCTGTTGCATAAATGCTCCTCCACGGCCGCCTGGAGGCCGAGAGGGAGCCAGCCCCCCTGGGCTGCCAGGGACCGGGGCAGGGGACGTCTTCTCAGCCCAGCCAGGGGTTCAGCTGGCTTGGGGGTTTCCCACATGACCCATCGCTTGATCTTTCAAAACAGATGCCGCTGCGTGGCTTGGCTCCCCCGCTGCCTTCCTTGAAATGCTTACGAGCATTACTTTGACGCCTATCTGTGGTTTCTTGCCCACCTCCTTGAGGAAGTCGTGCCACCCCGGCCCCACGGAACGATGCCTGGAGATAAA
>NW_006537685.1:63893-75013 GCF_000186305.1 Python bivittatus | reverse complement strand
GGAGGCAGTGAAGGACAGGAAGGCCTGGCGCAATATGGTTCATGGGGTCACGAAGAGTCGGACACGACTTAACGACTAAACAACAACAAATGCATGCTACTTTCAATCAGTTGGACCCATGTCTTTCTAACCTTATATTTTTCCTTTATGTTGTTTATCCAAGTGAAACCATTATCTTATTCAAGTGATTTCACTGGACTGAGTTACTGTCCTCTTTTTTTTTTTTAAATGTTTTATTTTGTGAAGCAATTATAACCAAGGCAATCCCATTTAAAAACAGCTTTTAACCATCTGGCAGGCCTATGCAAGAGGAACTTCTACTTCTTATAGAGTTACTTTAAAAACATTAAAAGCTTTATCTTGGTGTCTGTAATATACATATTTTCCCACAGCCTTGAGTTTTATTAGATAAAATTACTAAGTCACAGTGTTATTGCTGTGTTTGTGACATCAATTACTATAATACCAATACAGATAACTCTAGTGACACAAACAGAATTAGGCATGAATGTGAGGAACAAGCAGTGGGAGCTAATAAAGTCTGTGTTAAACAGCTATTTATTTTAAAGAAATAATAAACAGAATAAAAACAATAAGGGCCACATGTGGTGCTATTAACATTATAAAAAGAATCTATATAAGGTATAGATTACTACTTCAATGTGGAAGAACTGCTTCTTAGTTGTCAGCCTGTGTTATATTAAGCAATGCTAAATAACAGGAAAAACATTTTGACGGAAAATATATAGATTAGGGAAGGCAATTATTAACTGTTTAGAGCCTGCCCTTTCTTGGGAAGATGGGGTATGCTATTCAATGAATTTCTAATTAGAAACAAATTGCATCTGTCCATAGCAGTAATAGGATATTGACTCACCTACTGTTTGTTTATGGGTGCATTGATAATAGAAATAGGGATATTTTTACCATTTTGAAACCGATAGTTCAGATCAATTTATCTAAAACCAACAGAGGGCACTTTCTTCGAGCAAGGAGAAGGCAATCCTCTTCTTGTCTTCCTTGTCATCTGCACAGAAAATTTTTAAAGGTGTATTCTCTGTAATTGTTACTTTAAGAGTTGTTTTTTTACTGATATGAACCTATATTTCTATCTCTCCATCCCCAGACTGATGCCCTGGGCACATCAGAACCATTATATGAGGAAGAATCACTCTCCATATAATCAGGAAATTTTGAATGTGATTTGCTTTGGTAAGACAAATGCATTTTTTCATCTATATCTCATCAGACAATTATGCCTGAACTAATGTGTGTTCAGTCCAGTGGGGAACCACACATATGAAAAATATATAGTTTTTCAGAAAAAAGTTGTCAGCCCTTTGAAGTAGGCCATATCTGGAAACAGACACCACAAAGACTACTTGAACATGATTTCACTGTGTTGGTAAATTATGGAATCTTAAAAGCCTTAAAAGCAAAGTTTCTCTCTGCCCCTTTCATACCAAAGAGAATCAAGGTGGGGAACTTTCTTTCTCATCCCCTCATCTTTCTCAGGACTGAGCTGATCCTTACTTAACTGTTCTTGCATTCCTTCTTCAAGATTATCTTCATATTCCTCTATGATAATTAGGCAAGTTACATACAACAATAAGTTTTATTTATTTGGTGCCTTCGAGCCAGTGCTGACTCCTGGCAACTACCTGGATAAGTCCCTGTAGTTTTCTTGGCAAGGTTTTTCAGAAGTGGTCTGCCATTGCCTGCTTCCTAGCGCTGAGAGAGAGAGACTGGCCCAAGGTCACCCAGCTGGTTTTGTGGCTAAGGGGGGACTAGAACTCACAGCTGCCCAGTTTCTAGCCTGATGCCTTATCCACTACACCAAACTGGCTCTCAGAAAAATATGGACAAACTATATATTCCGAGGAAAAATGCATATAAAATTCACATTTACATTTGGGAATGTAAGGCTGTTTAAAATGAATATTTTTTACACACACACACACACACACAAACTGTGGGGTGGGCCAGGGAGAGCGAAAGTATGAAATGGAAAAACATCCAAGTACATGTGGAACTGAAATGAACCAGATTTACCTCTATGTTCTGCCCACACTCTCCTTGCATAACATTACTGGCAGAATTATCATCTCTGGTATAGCTTGATGTGTTCTACTGGTATATTTTTAGTGGTAGTATCATCTCTGGCATTCAGCCAAATCCATATATTCTCTCAGCTGGTACATCTTGAATACAGTATTTTTCTTATTTTATTGTTGTCAGAAAAAACACCCAGAGCAGTAAGATTGGTTCCATCCTGTTTACCGTTAGCTTTCTTTGTTCCTTACTTCTTCCATTACGTGGAATCATTTCCGAAACAAAGGCAATCAAGACGTGTCCAAAGTGTCTCCCTTATGTCCATTTACAACGAATGGCCTGGACATATTCTACAGCTGCATCACAGATTGGGTACTGGTACTCTTCAGTCACATTTGGTATATGGCAGATTTTAATTTGGCCTATCTTGATACTGCCATTTAATTTTGTAAAATCATATGGGTATGTCAAAAACATGTGTCCGATCTTTTTAAATTATTCAAACTGGAATAGAAACATGGTTATGGGGTGTAGGGTGGGGGAACCACCATAGCCCCAGCAGACAGTGTTCAGAAAAAAGGAGGTAGCAGACATTTGTGTCTTGACAGAAGGGGGACAGTTCCAACCCCCCTTCAGTAATATGTTGTAAAAGGCAACAATGTATCCGATTAATCAGGATGCCTCAAAGGAACAGTTTTACACAGCATTCCAGCTTTTTAATTTTGAGAGATTAATCTATTGAGCAATCTTGCCTTGTACCATTTTGTCATAACATTGATTCGCTTGCTGTGAAACTGCTAAGTTTCTGTATATAAGACAAAGTACATCTTCTTCCACAAGTATATTTGAGTATTTTTAGAAAGAGTGAAGAGGGTGAATCTGCTTTTTTATTCTTTGTAACTGTAACGGGCGTTGGGGAAGTTCCTGAGCCCAGGAAGTTACAGCAGCAAGAAGACACATACATACAAGTCTGTTTGACAAACAGAACATCTTATCTGTGGTTCTTACTCTCCAAACTGTGGTTGACCAACAATTCAACTGCAGCCTGTGCTAGAATTAGAGTATTATTAGCATTTCTTTGCTAAAAAGCACATACTGAAATTATAGCAGTGACAATTAAGTTCCTGAAGGAGATTAGAGATATATCAATTTGCCAATTTAGGTTTCTCCTTTACCTGATTATTTTTAACCTCATTTTTTTCTCCCTTATCTTTGGTCTATGACCATGTATTTTAATAAACTTAACTTTTCTGAAGATATCCTGAACAATAAAAATAAACAAACACAAACAATTATATTAATAACCAATGGTTTATATAACATATAATATATATAATTATAATTATATATATTATATAATACAGCACCTTTATCTCCATTATCACTTGCCATAAATTTACTTTAAATCCCCAGTTGATTTATGGATTATATCAGAATGGAAAACCTTTTACTGGCTATGGGATTCATTTAATATTTGAGTGGGAGAGGAATACAGTTTATAGCCAACATAGTCATGATATAAAGTGAGAGTGGCCTTAACAAACAAATGGCCAAGGCAGGATGATTTTCCAGTTTTCTGGAATAGATGTTTGGGGAGATCCCTTTCTTTTTTAACTGTGTTATGTTTATTTTAGGATTTACACTACCTTTATGCTTATATGTTTTCTGTTTCAAAGCAGCGAAAAGCTTCAGTACCAAACTGTAACAATCTTAGTCATAGGGCCCTCTGAGGGACATAAAAAGGGAGTAGGGAACCAAAAGTGGCCTTCGGGCCACAGGTGGCCAACCTGTTGTTTAATTAGGCATTTCCTTTGGTTTATTGATTGATTACAATGGTTTTCAGGAGTGTTCCTCATCTTATAGTTTAAAAAGTTGATAGAAACATTTTTACCTCACTTGCTAGCTTTCAAGTATTGCAGATATATTTTGTATTCTCAACCATTTGGGGGGCAGTTTCTAATTCTAACATTTTAAAATCTGATCCACAGTGTTTATTTTACTTTATTCATGTTATATAGGCAGAGCTATTCTGCTGATAATTTGTTTTGCCCAGGTCACCCTGCATTTTTTTAACATAATAAATTCTGCAAGAGTGATAAAGAATCGATAATGCGACCAAGATATTCCAACCAAGAAGGTTTGGAGAGCAGCAGATGACATGAATCTATCTCCCTTCTACATTTGGGGGGGGGGGATACCTGAAGAGGTGTTTTAAGAATTGTCAGGGAGAACACCACCCTCAATATAGATGAGTGATAATCTTCCATTCCTGTGCCAGGATCTAGTAAAATCTTCAAGACTGGTGCTATGGCAGACATAAGTCATTGTGTTTCTGTTAACACTCTAGTATTCTCAAATGGATTCTTTCAGTAGCATAGCAGTTATCCAACCTTTTATGGTTTCCAAAACATCACTATAACAGCTCTATCTTCCCAGTGCCATTTATTCATATTAACATTAAAAGAAAAAGAAAAAGATGTAATTAAACTAGCAATAACTGGCTCTATCTAAAACAGGATGTTATTTCAGCTGTTGTAGCATAAAACTCTTGTTCCTAGAACTGAGCTTCTCATTTATTTTACACCTATCAGATATAAATGATTAATGCTGTGATTATTATAGTTTGCAAACCATTATTCTTTTCTCCCCCTCTTTTAAATAACCCTGCCCCTATATGGTAATTTTTCCCTATGTTTTTGCATGTGAGGTTGCTTGAATGGCTTCTGGGTTAAAATTGGATTTATCTGCATTCTGATGTAGTTGTACCAAAATAATGGGACAAAGAGGAAACACTGGCATGCAGTAGGTAGGCGCTGAGATATTTGCCAGTCAGTACACTAATACATATTCATTGCTGATTTTCCTATCACTTGAAGCCATTTTTCATCCTGTGCATTCAATAGAGCCATATAGAAATGCTGGCTTAAACTCAGGCTTCAGTATACTTTGGTGCAGAAACAACACGAAATATTTTTCCATTGTTCCTCTCACCAGTAGTTTGCAGGCTGCTTCTGATCCCATAGAAAACCACATGTAGTCCAAAGAATAGTTTACAAATTACTGTTTGACAGTATACTAAATTCTAGTTTATTTATTATTCTACAGATCTGTTGTACTTTCATTTTTCTAATCTCAAAAATCAGGATTATTTTTTTAAAAATTACGCTTGATTGCCCTAAAAACAATCTTGTATGAAGATGTGTTTAAGGATCCTAGATTCATTTACACATAACTTTTCAGATGAAAAATCCAATGTGATTTTCTGGTCATTTCATTTCAATAGAAAATGAGAGAAAAATCCAGCCATAGAGGCTCACAAGGGAAGTATACAGCTTACTACTTCATATTTATAGGAAATTGCTTTCTTTATATCTTTTGTTGATAATCATCTTCTGAAGGATTTTTTTTTAACTTCTAATAGTTCCTTTATTTGGCAGAACTCAATGGAAACCAGAAGCATTTATGTTTATGTTCACATTTAAAAACGAATAGTTTATGCAGCCAAGTCACACTACATTTCATCATGAAATTTCTGTGATTAGTACCACTGAATGAAAAACTTCCAGAATGAAGCATATCTCTTTGCTGGTAGTTTTTAAGCTCATAAGATATTGTAAGTTGTCTCCATACATACTGGATGAATACCAGCTTTAACTGAATACAGGCAGCAACAGAGTTCACCATTTTACACAGGAAGCAGCTGACTGCTCCCCTGAGGACAGCATGTTTTGTAGTTAGTGAAATAGCTCTGATGTGTAAAGAGTAACTCGTGAAGTAATATCAGTCCATCATTTCAAACCAATTTCACAGCTGCAGGAAGGGTGAACAAAGTTTCCATACGTGAGTGAGCAAGGAAAATTTATCCTCATTCTGTTCATGAATTCCATTGTACCAGATATCTATATCTGGGATTTTATTATGAGAAAGAGAAGCAACACATAAGAACACAGTATACAATGTAAATGCTCCAATTTATAGAGTAAAAATAAGTGACAGATTTCTTTGTATTCCTATCAAGCTTAAATTGCTGTTCTGGATACTAAAGAGAAAGATTGATTTTCTTATGAAATGGAGCTCCCGCATATTACTTTAGGCTATAAATTCTGGGTGCTGACAACATGGGTCAATGCATTCATGACACAGACTGAAGGGAACAAAAACCATCAAAATCACTAGTCTGTGTTTTAGAGATTACTTAAAAGCCTGTCCCTTTTATTGATAATGTCATAGCAATACTATAGTAACACTGCCACAAATGATAACAATAAAGGGCTGAAAAACATTCTGAAATACGCAGAAAATGTAATGTGAGCCGTATATCACAGCGGGACATTTTCTATAGAGTGTCAAGATGTTTTTACACAGAATGCCATTGAGTAGTTATTGGATCAAACATTATAAACTCTGAGCTCACATGAAGCTGATGTAATGGTATGTGGGAATGACCTTGGGAGACAGGGCAAGGAAACACAGCCAAGGGAAGGGTCAGATAAAAGGCAGCCTAGCCCGCAGCAGGAATGTGGGCAGGGCAAGAGGCTCAGAAGAGAACCTCCCTAGTTTTTGGGGCTGTAAAGGGGACAGGTGGGAGAGAAGTATTTTCAGACTTGCAAGATTCTGTTAATGTAACCTTACAATAAAGTAGAATTAGCTCATCTGGTCACGTTTCCTGTCAGGTCTACCTTGTAAGGCTGAAGCTAGCAATCCACAGTAAAGTATCACACTATAATCTAGACTGCAGCACAGCCAGTACAGCGCTTGCCTCGAATGTTTTTCAGGGGAAAAAAAAGATTGCTTTCTATATACTTGTAATTAGTTAAAAAATATTGCTAATATTTTATTGCTATGATTATTTGCCAAAAGTAGTTGACATGGCAGATATTTGGGCTACAACCACAAGGTCTGTGATGGGGGAAATTGAATTTTTATCACCTTATTCCAATATGAACAGTGTGATCAAGTATAACAGAATTGTAACTGGCAGCTGCTCCTTAAATGACATATTTTCAGCATGGATATAATTTTTGACAATGACATCCATGGGGGGGGGGGAGTCAAAGTAGACAAGGTGGCAGATGTAGCATCACAGTCCAAGCCCTTCCCCTTTTGTACATGTGTGTGACATTATCAGATATACAAAAGATGTGGGGACTGCATTGCAATACCACATTTTTCACCTTCCCTGTTTTGATCCCCGTCTCTCCCCACAGACACAGCTGATTGCTGGTCAGTCATGTTTTCCTCCCACCAGCATGGTTGAATATCACAGATATGCAGAAACTAATCCCTTATCCTGTATTTGGTTAACTTGGAAGTAAACCTATATATAGGCATATCTTTCATAATTTAAATTTTAGGTTTTTTATTCATGCCTTTTTGAGTTAATGGCTATTTTAGCTATTTTCTTAATGACCTTCCAATTGAGAAGCACTGTTCAATGTTGATATAGTGGTTCCTTAGGACCTGCAAACTACTATTTCCTTTTTTTGCCAGCTTCATTCCTTACACTATGCATATGCTGAAAATGGATATAAACATCTCACATATATGCAACTGCATGTCTTTACCTTCAGATAAGTAACTATATAAATGAAAAGTAAAAGCCAGATTCAGATGCTGTGGATAATAAGGATAACTCAGGCTCAGAGGAAGCCCATTCATCCCTTGGCATTTTGGTGAAGTGATCTAAAGCAGTGGCAGTCATAACACAGAGCTAGCTATCTCATTCCTGGCACTGAGGTTCTTCTTATTTGGGCTTGTAGAAAGAATACATCTAGACTCAGAACTGCAATACCTCAGGTTAGTCAGACTTTATAGAAAATGACACTAATGCACATACAAGGTCAAATAAAAAGAAGGCAGCCTTTCTCTCTTAAATGTCAGAAAATGTTCTATAGATATTTCTCTGATAAGGAGCATGGCCCATGATAATGGAGATTTATTTATGTTCTGAAGCAACCATATCAAGGGATAAATAGCTCTGACAAGTTAAATAAGATTTTAAATACAATTAAACCAAAATAAACAAGGCAGAGCCATAGCTTGATGATAGAATACACATTTTGCATGTTCTACACCCAAGACAATTCTTGGCATAGACGCTTCAACAAGGGTGAAGGCCTAGTTTTGGTGGTTGAGGGTCACATTTAATATTTGGAAAGAGGTCACAACCAGTGGAAGAGTGATGCAAATGGGCAGGAGGTTTTTAGAGGGTTTTTGTTTGTTTGTTAAGATTATTTTAGGACTTATTCTACAGTTTTAATGTGGTTCTTGTGCCTCAAAATTACAGAAAACTACTCCACTAATTTTTAGTCAAAGGAGGCTCAGAGATTGCATGGGGACCTGGGGCTGCAGGTTCCCCCTGGAATAAAAAGTCTGAGTTCAAGACAGAGAAAAAAAAATATTGAAGAATCTGTGCCAGTAGCTTGGAATAAATCAAACTGGCTTTGCCATCATTTTTACTCTCTGTTCCTTTCTATTGCTGAGCCTTAAAAAAAAAAAAAAACTATCAGGAAATACCAGATTTCCAAAAATGCAATGATATGAAGATGTAGATGAAAGCATGTGGTGGCATTGGAATGAAAGGGAAAAATGGGCAAAAATGAAACACGAATCAGAACATCTTTACAAGTCAAACAGGGCAGATAATTCTTAACCCAGGGCCCAACAGTTCATGGAAGCACTTTTCCTGACAGAGGCATTTTTCCAAACAATTTTTCTTAATATAATGTGCTTTTCTGCATGTTTCCAGTTATATTCCATTTTCAGGTATGCACTGTATTTTAATATCCAGATACGTATGGACATTTTATTGATTTGATTTAATTTAAACCCTATCTTTCTGTTTTGGTGAATACTCAGGACATTCTGGTTCAGTTATATATTTTGGCAGATTGAAATGAAAACTTCATAATTTTTTTTCTTCACTGTATTTACAGTTCACATTGTAAAGAATGCTGTATTATTAAATTTATTGGAAAAAAGTTTTTTCTAGAAGTAAGCTCAATTAAAGTACAGGATATAGTTAATCATCTCAATTAACATTTCTAAGAATTAAAACATATTTTATTTGGATGCATTCTGAGATCAATTTGCTATCACATCACATAATGATTTCTTCTCATGCAATTTTACATGTCCTCTCAGGCAAAAACTTTCTGGCTCTGAAAAAGCCATTAAAGCTCTAATGTAAATAAAGCAATGACAGCAGGTTCAGTTAAATGCTTTTGTTTGTCTTGTAAAACAATAATTATAGGAGATGTATTGGACTTAATATGCAGATTTCTATTAGGGCTCCCTCTTTTGACAATAAAAATGCTTCACAAACTCAGCTGAAGCTAATCAGGGGGTTGTCATTTGTGGAATAAATACAACAGTCAGAGTCAGATTTTGCTAATGGTTGTAGGAAAAGGCATTCAGACTGCATGTGATCCTCCTTGTATCTATTCAAAAGCAGAGAATCTCTATTCAGACAGGCAGAGAAGCAAATTTCCCACATCGCTTTTCTTATGTCTGTATTTCTGAAATTAAAGGCACGCTTAGTAGAAAAGGGAGAAGCCACTAATAGCAGGGTTGGCTGTATCTTCAGTCATATCTTCATATTGTGATGAATATTGTGCACAAAATTTCTAGGAATTCCTCTGTTATTTGGCATTTCCTCTATTCCCTGATACAGATAAAAAAAAGCTGATATGTGCAAATATTTTTCCGACCCGTTTTCACTGTAGCTGATAGAATTTGGAGGGTGTAGCCATTGAAAGAAAGATGGACAAACCTGTGTAGGTTTTCTTTTACTGTAGATCTTTTTTAATCTCATTCCATCACTTTTATATAGCACTGGAATTCTTTTTTTGGAATGAGAAATAATAAATATGTTTGTAATTTATAGAATTCTGTATGCATTTGTTAGAATGTATGCTTTTTAATGTGTATTTTTCCCTATCATGCAGTATGCAATTTTTTAATATATTGCAAAATTCTGAGAAGTGTGAAGCCTGAAGGATCATTGTGTTCCAGTTCATTTCATTCTTTTGAAAAATGGAAATTAGTTGATTTGTCTTAAAAAGTGGCCAAAATTACTTTTTGCCATCTCTACTCTGACTTTATCCTATTTTCCTTTTACTGTAGCTTACAAAGTAGGAAACAGCAAATTTGCCAATTGATAATAGAGATGAACTCTGGAAAAATTCTGGATTTCTGGGTGGCTTAAAAACTTACAGTGAAGAGCAAAGGAAGAAAGCCCGTGTAATCAGTTTATTTTTGCCAATCCTTCTAAAATAGCTGTTTAGTTTTATTAGTTTAGTCACTCACTATGATAACCTATGAATAACTGAACCTTCCCTCAGATGAAAACTTGGCTGCAATGAGAAAGAAGAGATTTTAAAAAGTCTGTTTACTAGATAGAAAACCAGATATATTCTGTCCTTTTTATTGGGTCAAATCTGATCAATGAATTTGAAAAAACACATAATTAATTTATAGATTTCTGTCACAGGATTTAGTTATTGCCATTGGTTCATATGGTTTAAAAGTCACACAGTTAGAGAACAAATCTATTAAGAAATCTTAGCCATGATAGATAAAGCAAACCTGCCAGCGAGGGGGCAAACCATATGGAAGTGTTATTGACTTCTGGCTAGCCTCCTCTAGAAAAAGGTAATTGACCTAGACCACAAGGCTGTGGAAAGCATTTAAAAGAAACACTTCATTAATAGGTTAGTAGAGCTACACTCAAAATATTTTAAATGGTGCCCTAATTTCGCATGTGCGAATGAAAAATCAAAGGGGGATCTGCATAAAAGCACCCTCTAGAGCAAAACTGAAGGAACTTTATGGCCTTTATGGCCCAGATCTCACTCACTTTAGTAAATGTTCACCAGCACAGGAAAAATACAAGGTTGAGGCTTGCTGGACAGCAAAGTTCCAGTTCCAGTCAAACTGAAATAGAAGTGAGAAGTGATTGTTTCCTTTTTTCCTCTTGTCTTCTGTCAATAAAACAATAAAATATTGTGGAAACTTAATAAGATGATTAAAATTAATTTTATTAAGCTTGCCAACACAATTCTGCCTCC
>NW_006537685.1:41318-53013 GCF_000186305.1 Python bivittatus | reverse complement strand
TCCTAAGTATTGTAACATTTTCTCTGAAAAAATATTAATTAATAAAACACATTATGATTGGTCTATTAGGCCTGGCTTTTGGTACACCCTATATAGTTATAATCCAAAAATGTTTTCCAAATTGAGTTGAATTTTGTAGCAGATTTACTTTTGATATATAATGTTATTTTGGACATTGAAACATACTCCCATTTAGCCATTTTTCTGCAGAAGGTATGTGCCAACTTTCCAATAGGAAGCATATACAGTCGTACCTCAAGTTACGAATTTAATCCTTTCCATGACTCTGGTTGCAACTCGAATTGGTTGCAACACGAGGCAAATTTTCCCATAAGGTTCAATGTAATTACCGTTAATCCGTTCTGGCGCGGAGGACAGGGAGGCGGCTATTGCTTGGAGGGAGAGTCAGGGGCGGAAAAATGGCTGCAGACCAAGTGTCAGGGGCGGAAAAATGGCTGCGGACCATGTGTCAGGGGTGGAAAAATTGCCGCGGACCACGTGTCGGGGCAGAAAATGGCCGCGGATGTGTCAGGGGCGGAAAATGGCCACAGACCACATGTCAGGGGCGGAAAATGGCCGCGGGCCATGTGTCACGGGAGGGAAAATGGCCGCGGATCCGGTTCGCAACTCGGGGTGGTTCGCAACACGAGGTAAATTTTTGGGGCCGGAGCTGGTCGTAACATGAAAAATTTGTAAGCAGAGGCGTTCGTAACTCAAGGTACCACTGTAGTATCCTTGCAGCAGTTCCATACAAAGCTAGTTCCATATACTTTCTCTGAATGTAAGGTCTAGCAATAGTTAACTTAAAAAATAGATTGCAAAAGAAATTCAGCTTTCAGAATTTGTTTCATTCTGTTATAAGTCACTTCCCCAAATTGTTGAGCTTTACAAACCCGCTACCAAATATGGAGAAACAATACAACATGATTGTTACATTTCCAACAATTTTTAGAAAATGTTTTAGCAATCAATAGTTGAATACTATACCAGCAGTAAAACATCTTGTACCAGTTTTCTCTAAGTATGCTGTTCGGTGTGAATTTGATGTTTTTTCCATTGAAATTCCCATTATTGAATATCAGTTACTGTATCTAAATTCTGCATCTGTTTAATCATACAGTTTTTAACTTGTTTGGTTTCTGAGTTATATTTGACCAACATAAGACCCAGGAAATGCTCCAGATTTTCTGTTGTAAGATTTTAAAACTCAGTCAAGTGTCTAAGTTTTCCTCCTCCTTCTTACTGTTCTTTTAAAGATACATTACTTATTCAAAGATATTGAAACCAGCTGGTTAATTCTGGCCATTCCAAAGAGAACATCTCAAAAGATTTAATCTTTGTTTATATATATGTGAATTGAGCCAAACCATTTTCCCCTTCCTCTGCTCAACATTTTTTTCAAGAACACATAATATTAAACAAACACTAATTCTGAAGGCAGGATCCTTAACTTGTAGAAAGCCAAATGCGAATGAGAAATAACGTCATACAGATAATTTGAAAAGAAAAAAGAAAAGAGAAAAAAGAAAAAAGAAAAAAGAAAAGAAAAAAGAAACCAAGCCTTTAAATATGTCTGGTTTCATTATTTCTCTGAAGGTTAACTTATGTACTATGTAATAATATTGTGCTACAATTTATCTCAAAATGCCAAAGCTCTTTGTATCTCTAAAAAGCAAACTTAAAAGAAACCCTCTGTACATAAACAGCTTCTCTTGAGAAGATAACATGCTAAAAAGGAAAACCTTTGCTGCTGAATTCCACATTTTCAGGCTAATCTATCCATTATATTTCAAGAGGAAACTTTCATAGGTTTCTACTCAGGAAGAAAATATTCCCCAACTACATTTAAAGGAACATAACCCCTACTGTAACAGGACCCAGTAATTTTGGAAGTCCAATGGCACTATTTAATTTATTTATTAAAATAAATGCTTCTATATGTCTCCTTTATAAAGTGCTATGGCATTCAAAGTGTTATGGCATAAGTTTCATGCTATCTTATACAGTATAGCTTACTATTTGATAAATGTTTTTGAAAAGGAAGGCTCCTGTTTATAAAGGAACCTCAAGCCCTTATAAGCAACCCATGTGCCTTTAGTAATACTTCACTGCTGTATGCAAGTATGTGGGTGTGTTTGTAGATGGGTGGGTTGGTGGATCAGTCTACTGCTTTTTCTCTAATAGAGTGATGGACTCTGTTGTAACAAACCTAGTCTCTTCTTCAGAAGCCTCCTTATCCAGTTCACAAAAGTATTGTGAAACCGTTTTATTGTACGGTAGTGGAAAGAGGTGGGGGAGAAAAAAAACATCTAATAATAGGCTGTTTCTACACAAAGATTCGGCAGGTAAAAGTTTTGATTGAATTTTATCTTGATTTCATTAAATATTCATAAAGGCCAATTAGAAGAGCAGCTAAGTAGGCCACGAGGCCCCTTTCCATCATTCTGTCAAAGAGAGTGTCAGCGGCAACTATTTGCATCCGAACCCAGCAGTCAATATCTTCATTTAATCTTTATGTATTGTCCCTCTAAATCATACCCCCTCCCAGTGACTGGTTTTATAGCCAGATGAAGACAAGGGGAGGGGCAGGAAAACCTAATAATTCTGAAGGCAGGATCCTTAACTCGTAGAAAGCCAAATGCGAATGAGAAATAACGTCCTGAATCAAACCCTGGAATGAAAATCTTTTCTTTAATGACAAATGCCACTGGAGGAACACTGATTACCATGAAGAAAAACTGCTTAAAATTCATAATCAATCAAGCAAGTTTATTTTAACCTTTCATGACTAAACTGCTGGGTTACCATTTCATTTATTGATGATGCTTATCTTTTCTTCCAACCACTAATTTTAAAATTATAACTCTGAGAGAATACTCCATGTTGAGCTGCAATTATGGATTTCTCTGTGTATGTGTGTACCCACCCAGAGACATATCCACATGTACACATACCCACAACAGATGTACTGATGTTTACACTAAAAGGATCCCAGGATTGTAAAATATTTAAGGAAAACTTACATTATATTCTACAGATATTTTACACATATGGTCTATTAATATCATCTTTCTCTACAGCACTCTTGGCTTTGCTTTACAAAAGTAATGTCTTTTTTCCCTTTGAAAGCCACAATGTTGAATTTAATTTAAAAATCCAATCAACTTTCTCTGATAACTCAAACAATACCATTGCCATATGGAAGCCCTGTGACTTTCTAGTAACAGACACTACTGGAAAAGATATAAAGTTCTGACTATACTGATCATAAATATAATGAAGCAAAAAACACTGAATAAAGCACCAATGAATATGCATCGCAACTTCCTTAGGAGGGAAACGGAAAGATGGTATTTCAGTTTTGACCAGGCAGTATATGAAATTTGAATTTAAAAATGGTCACTTTTTTTAATGTATTGCAGATGGTGTACAAGTGTAAAGTAAGAGGTGAAAGACTAAACCAACATTAATATGAAAATATTAATGTTGGTTTAGTCTTTCACCTCTTACTTTACACTTGTACACCATCTGCAATACATTAAAAAAAGTGACCATTTTTAAATTCAAATTTAAAAAATGAAATAATGAAAACCTTTTTAGACACATGGCATGCAGCAATATTATGGTTGGTGATGGTATTCCATATCAAAGGTTACAATTTCCCTATCCCTGGTACAATAAAGTTATCAAATTACCAAGAGTAACACCTACATATTTATTAATCATTATGTATTATATACTTATTTGTTAAATCCCTATCCTGCCTTTCCTCTAGGAGCTCAAGGCAATGCACATAGCATTCCCTCTTCCAATTTTTCCCAACAAAATCCTGTGAGGTAGATTGGGCTGAGAAAGAGTAGCTGACCCAAAGTCACCTAGTGATTTTTATTTTTATGGATGGGGGTTTTATGGTATCTGGAACTCCATAGTCCTAGTCTAAAACTGTAAATGGTTATGTTATTAATGCATAACCCAAAAGCCTACGCAATTTTCTAGGCAAAAATACAATAAACAAACAAACAAACAAATATTTGGAAAGTCTTCTATGTAATGAAGCAGCTTTCAGTAATTCCAACTACTTCCTGTTGTCTACTGTGCTGATATGGATGACCAATAAGCAATAGAACCTCTAGATCTCCTCTTCCATCCAAATTTGATGAAGGAAGGAAAAGCCAGACATTATAAACAGAACCTGATTACACGGTGCCATTTCTATGACTATTCTGAGACAGTATGGTGTAGCAATGAAGATGCTGGATTGACACTGGGGAAACCCAGGTTCTAGTCTACTGTTGACCACAGAATCTCATTGGATGACTTTGGGCCAGGCATTCTCTCTCTGCCCAATCTTCATCACAGGGCTGTTGCTGTGGGTAAATAGGAGGAAAGGGCAATATGTGCATCATATTGAGCTCCTGTGTGAAAAGCAGGATGTAAGGCAAACAAATAAAGAATAAGTATCACTACTTCTGCTGTGACTTCCTTAAGTATTCAAGTATTCACACTGACACAATGAGTAGCCAGCTCTGAAGTTATTTTCCGTGCTGTTACTTATGTAACATTTTCCTAGTTTTGTGTTTGGGACACATCCCGCCAAACTATGCTTATTCCAGGAAAACTGGGATTTCTGTTCATCCTATGACACAAATTGTTGCTATTATCTATCTTTTATATCCCTTTTTTTAATTCCTTTTCACCAGTATTTGCTCTGGTTTATATAGCAGGGTCAATGGACGGCTGTCTCATTCTCAGCATACTTCAAGGAGTGGCACATATGTTGGGGCCTAAGGTTGCAGAGACCTTACCTAAGCAATCAGTAACAAGTAAAAATAAAGTTGTAACAACCATGAATTTGTTCTTGTTGTTTCAATTTTGTGGATTTTCTTTGAATAATTTAAAGATACATACTTATTTATAGAATTTAGAATTCTTACTACTGATTCATTAATTGAATTCTATATTTTCATAATATTGCAATCTTTGATTATTCTTATTTGTCTCTTAAGATTATAGATTATTAAAAAGATATATTACCATTTCATTGATTCAAATAATGTTTTCTTAACTAGATTCTGGGTCAAGATCACAAAGAGTGGGAGCCATATTACTTGCAACACCTGAACAGTATATACACAAAACGTGTGGCAGTGGAAGAACTTCTCCAGAGTATGAAACTTTAGGAGAAGTGAGGGGAAAAGAAAACTGGATGCTGAGTTTGCTGTTTTCTGACTGAAGTTGGAAAGGATTGTGCCAACCACATTTTTATTTTCTGTCTTGGCTTTCAGTCAAGCACATTAGTGTTACTAATCTTTTGTTGCCTTCCCCCCCCCTCCCCCCCTTTCTCTTTTGACCCCTAAGAAAGTTTTCAAGGCCACTGCAGGTTTTTTTTCTTCCTGATGCCTTTGACTTTATGCAGAATTAAAGCTGATGCAGCCTTTAATTTAAAACAAAATGAGGGATTACAAAGATCTTCCTAAAACTAGAGATTGTTTGATGTAATTCTTGCATAGTGCCAGTTTGGGCTATGAGCAGGTTAGGCAGGTAAAGGTAAACATCAGTGTAGTAAGCTAGGAAATATCTGGAAGCACGTCAATCCTGAAATCTTATGCTTGCTTCCTCTAAGTAAATTTTTATATTTAGTGCTAACAGGAAAGTAGGTATGGGATTAGGTTTAAAACATAAATTCATGATTTTCATAGAAGCAGGATCCAACACTAGAGAAAGACACATTCTCTGTTACTTAAGCATATGTCTTATTGACATAGATTTTTGTATGACAGTTTTTAAAAGCACAGTTGAAAATAAAGTGGCAATACTAGGGCACTGCTCTGCAACATTGCTGCCTTTTAATCACACTGTGTTTCAGTGTGCTTCAGTCATCAATGAAATGTGTGTCTTGATTCTTCAGCTGAGACCTGAGGAAATTTAATCAATTAGATTCAGCCGCAAGGTTTCTTTCTTGTCTAACATGATGCCCACAGTGGATTCTGCCTTCCAATCTTGAGTGTCTTTTGCAAAGCAAATACGTACATCAACTTTTCTCTCTGACATACTGTTAAAGAGTTTTATATTCTCTCAATTCCAAAACATATTTTAGAAGACATCTTGGAACTGGATGCATCAAGATTTTTCATTGCAGTTTCAGGCAGAATTCTACTTCTGTAGCAATTTGTTCTGTTGTCCAGTTGGTAGATGTTCTTCTGGCCACTAGAGGCCACTATGACACCTGCCAAGGGTGAATGCACAGGTTCCAAGTGGCCTCCCTATTCAGTCCAACAAGGAAATAATGCTGTAATTAAGGGAAGGGGGCGGGGGGGGGGGAACAGGAAAAGAAATGGCAGCTGAAGCAATTTCATTGTACCATTTATTATCTTTACAACAGCTGAGTAACCCAGCTCAATGGAAGATTCATTTTTATAAGGTTTGTATGTGAGTGTGTGCGCACATGTAAAATTTATTTTCTGCCACTTTTCCTTCCCTAAAAAAGCTGCCTCTTTCCATACAATGATGCAAAAGATATTGCGGACTAACATCATGATGAAACCAGAATTATTCCTACAGGATTTCCTGGACAAGGAATTAGAAAAGAAATATGGAAAATTAATATTGTATATGGTAGCTGTGGCAGATTATTGTATGCAAAAAGTTGGAAAAACAATGGAATACATATAGTGGAAGATTGAATTATAAAACTAACTGAACTTGCAGAAATGGCAAAGCTGACCAGTTTGGTCAGAGAAAAAAATGACAAGGATTTTTTTGAAAGACTGGGAACCTTATAGACTTTTTGTTGAAAGAAGACTGAATTGATGATTTGGGGATTTGGAGATTAAAAAGGAACAAAGAGGACTGGGAAAAGATTAAGATGATGATTATTCAATAGAAAGAAGGGCGGAAAGCATAATTGCATTTTTCTTTTCTTTTTTTTCATTCCCTTCCTTTTTCTCTTTTACTTATTTTCTTTTTTGTTTGTTTTGTTGTTTGTATACTTTTACTGTATTGAAAAATTATATCTATCTATCTACCTCTCTTTTTTTTTTTTAAACAAGCTTAGATGGACAGTTATCAGAGTTCTATCCACATCATTCCAATTAGAGCTGTTCAGGGCCACCCTTATCTCAGAGTCTACCCTATGATAGTCCATGGGCTCCTTTCTCCAGATCATCTCTGGAGAGGGCTTGGATGAAAATATCCTCTAATATGTCCCATTCTCTCCTACTGAGCCATGGAGGGCTTATTTGACTGGGATAGCACAACTGTCTAGCTAGAACTCTGAATAGGAACAATTCATATTACAGTATAGTTATTAGTTCCAAGTCGAAAATTCTGGTTGACGAGAATCTGATATATTATACTTGGAGGCACCAGCGTATTGTAAAGGTTAGCAATGAAAACTCTTTGTTCTTAATAGAGACTGACAATTGACAACAGCATCACATTAAAACCCATTTCTCCAGACTACTTTAATTTGCAGGGTAGAGAGAAAATTCAGTGAATAAGCATTGCATAAAGTTAACTAGAATCATGCACTCACGTATTTTAGGTCTCATTCCATCCCACAGACTTTCTTCCTGAGAACTTTCTTAAAGTATTTCCCTAAACAGAAAAGTGCCATGGCTGGCAAGAAGATATTGTTTCAAGCAATAACTAAAGGCTTAAATGACATAGCAGCCTAGAATAGGGCTAGACAGACAAAAAAATCTATATGACCACTAGAATACCCAAAGAGAGTTTTTTATATTTCTTTACTGCTATCTAAAGATTATCTGAATTCTTATTGCCCAGGCATTGTATACCTAGCCTAGCACCAAAAGGGAATTTCAGAATAATAGCCTGGTACAACATGCACATGCCACCAAGTTTGCAGAAGTTTTTCCTCCTCTTCATTAATTTACACTTGGTGGCATTTTTCTTCATGATCATAACTAGGTTGCAATGGAAACACCCATTTTTCTTAGCAAATTGTTGTTTTTGCCAGCATCAAGGCCTACACTGAGAAGCTGACAATGAGCAATAATAAAGATTAGGCTAGGATAATGTATAATTAGATTGATGTGAATGGCAGGATTGCACAGAGCACATCTAACAGTATTAGTACAACTAAATGCGACATTTTTTTCCCTTTGGGATATGGTTTATAGTTGCTAATGGTAATCTAGTCAGGCATATTTGTTTTCAGCTGTCAACAATGAGCTCTGTAAATAAGAAATGTTTGTCTGAGTTTGGTTTCCCAACTAGGTAACATTTCCCAACTAGGTAACATCATCAGTATTGGGTAATGAAGATTTGCAAGTTAACTACCAAGGAGAAAACCACACCCACACTAAAACTGGCAGGGCAAGCTACTGTACATAAACAGGGAGCAAACCCCACACTCACTCACACTAAAGATGTTACTTAGCTGGGTAATGAAACCTCTGCAAGTTAACTACCAAGGAGAAAACTACACCCCCACCAACACTGGCAGGGCAAGCTACTGTATATAAACAAGCAGCAAAACGCACACTCAGTCTCACTGATGATGTTACCTAGTTGGTTAGTGTAACATCTGCAAGCAAACAACCAGGCTCAGAGAGCACCAAGGATTCCACAGTTCAACCCTGAGCTACATATATTCTCTTCTATTGGAAGAAATGTTTCCCTGAACTTGCCTGAATGTTCAAGTTTTCTGTGCAGATGATCCAAATTACAATAAATGACAATTCATGACTGATTACCAGAACATTACTTCTTTTATGTAGATAATTAATAACTAATCTCTCACCAATAAAAATAAGTCAGTACTGAGCAGGAGTCACCTTGTTAAATTAGGAGATATGAAAATCACATTTTTTTAAAATGCTATCTTTAGAGAAGTCTCCAAAGTGGAATCTAAAGTTACCTGGTAGACCACTGGCAAAGCCAATACATCATTAAAGTCTATTAAGATACCAAACTGAAGGATAAACTAATACAAAGTATTAACCAAGCATATGCATTATTTTTTCTTCCCCCTCTGTTGTTGACACGAAATATATAAAATGATGAACTCTGTACCAAACAAGCTGAGACATTTGCAAATACAAGGCATTTCCAAGCAAAAATGAAAATCTTTATTTGTTGGTTTAAAAGCAGGACCTAAAAACATTATGCAAATATTACCAAAATTCAGCTTTTTATCACATTCTTGTCTTATATATAGCCCAACAGATACATGGTGGGTTAAAATTATTTGACACCAAAACCAAAATTATGAGGGATGATAGACTCTGAAACAGTGTGATATGGATGCTAGTTTAGACCTTCTGTCTAAACACCTTCCTGGGTCTTGACAGAATGAAAACCATGAGGCATGCAATCAGAAGTATCCAGATTCTAAATCTGAGAGAAAATCTAATAGAACTAAAATGCTTACTCTATTACAGAATGAAACAGCTGGATGAGTTTCTAATATTATACATTTCAATTTTATATATATAAATTATATACAACTGGGAGCTATTTAAATGTCAAGAAGCAAGGACATGCAAATTATACATATCTATACTCACTGGCCAATATAATAGTTTTCAGTATTTGCTACAATAAAACTTCTATAAAGGGAAGGAGATATTTAATGTTTGCCTTTGTTTTTTTAATCTCACAATTTTTGTTGTAATAGCCTTGTATTTCTAAGGGAAGAATTTTGGACTGAACTAACTCCTTACTATTACTTCTGTAATTTCTTCTCCACAGTTTCTCCTTGGACATTTTTTATTCCAGTTACTTCAATAACAACCGTAGAATCAGCAGTATAGCCATCAAATCTGCGAAGCTCTTGCTCTTTGCCAGAATCTGCTTCAAAATAAGTCCTTGCTTTGACTCAAGAATCTGCTTTAATGGAATGATGTCAAATCTAAGCAACCCCTTGAAGCCCTATAAAATAATAAAACTGTAATGGTGGGAGTAATCAAATCCAGCTGCTTTGTGGTGTAAGCAAATACTCCAGTTTATACTCCTCATGCTTAATTTAGTTGTCTGTGTCTTCCAGATATTAGTTTTCCATAATCAATCTGTGCTGTGCTAGAGGTATATGGCGAAATATATTCAACAAAGCAAACACCGGCCTGATCAATTATGTGGAAAATGTGAGGCAAGTTATAGAGGATATGAAAATCTCTAAAATAACTACTGAGCTAATAGTCAAATTACAGGAGATACAAGCGAACCATGATTAGATCTCCTAATGCCTTCTTCTTTCATCCAAAATAGCAATGGAAACTGCTATTAGTTCACCATGGAAACAAGCAAGATACTTGCATTGTGCCCCACTTCCCTTCCATCATCCCAGAAGAGCTAATAGTACTTTCACAAGAACGATTTTGATTGGGGAAATAACACAGCAAGAAATGATTAAATGCACATTGATTATTCACATTTCTGTTCTTTAAATTCTTAGAGGCCATTTCTAAGGATGGAATCTCTTATGGGAGTGGATAAACAGGGTGAACATCTTCAAATCCTTTCACAGTACGAGAATTAAGAAGGAATACTGAAAAAAAAACTGTCCAAAATTGCAGTATTCTTTACTATAATTAGCAGTTTAATTGTAAACAGAAGAGTTTTAAAATGGAGCGTAAAGGACTAGAAATATCCCAATGGACCTGATTATGTATTCCATATTTGGTGATACAGAAGGAAAGGAATGGAGAATCTATGGTCCTCCTGATATTGTTGGACATCTTTTAAACAGCCCACAACCTATGAAAACAAAATATGTAATTTGGTCTTAGTTTTTAATCTTTTTAATATTCACAAATGTTGGGTGTAAACTATACATAAAACAGCTTGTAATGTAATCATACAGAGAAGCTTCTATGAAAATTCAGAGGGGAAATGTGGTGGGTGGTTTCCTTTCATAGTGCATTATGTGGCTGTGTTTCCTAGGCAATGAAACTTCCTATCCCTCTTTCATGTCATTCTGACACTGGAGCAGTCATTAGGAGCAGTTTGGGTTGCACTGCTTCCAAAAGAGTGTGCTCAAGATTTGGGAGTTCTCTTGGACTCATGGCTCCTGCTTAAACCACAGGTGGAAAGCACTGGCAGGGGAGCCTTTGCACAGCTTCATATGTGCATCAGTTACAGTCATATCTGTACCTAGATGCTCTGGCAATGATAGTTTACGTCCTGATCATCATCCAGCTAGATGACTACAATACACATTATGAAGGACTGCCCTTTGGAGATAATCCAGAAGTTGCTGTTGGCACAAAACATGATGACTAGTCTTCTGACAAGTCAATCCATCACTTAAGAATAACATCTATTTTACACTTGCTGCACTAATTGTCAGTAGATCTCTACTGATAATTTATATTATTTGTATGCAGATTTTTTTTTAAAAAAAGAAAAAACCCACCCAGAGTCCATTTAGATTGGGGAGACTATAAACGTTGTTAAGTAAGTAAGCCAGTAAGTAAATAGTACATTTTCTTTTCTGTAATTGTTGGGGTTTTGGAGGTAGGTTGATAGAAATGGTCACCGCAGAATATCGAGGAGTTACCTTTTTATGGTCAGATGTGATAATAAAGTGTTATGTATTTTATATTATATTAAGGTTATGATGTTTTTATGATGTGTTTTGTTACTGTGACCTGCCTAGGCTCTTGTGATGGGCAGCATACAATACTGATAAAATAAATAAATAAATAAATAAATAAATAAATAAATAAATAAA